>QYTT01088368.1:31214-50570 GCA_006980735.1 Dasypogon diadema | reverse complement strand
TTTGTTCTTTTACTTTCAGAAGAAGCATGTTTCCACGGCCCAGCTAAAGTGTGTAGGTTTTAATCCACTTCGATATAGTAAAAGCCTGTAAAATTTTCCACGGCGCGGTGAGTTTTTGTTTGTGCACCACGTGGTTGTACAAAATGTAAAGAAATATTTGCCCTAAAAATCGTTCTTTCTTGTGCAATTCCAGGAAAAAGGCCTGGCCCATTGATTTAAAAGGGATGAAAGAAAAATAGCAATCTGGAAATCCCAAAAATTTTATAGTTTTTCTGGGAATTACTAATTTTTGTCGAATGAAATTGAGGAATATTCTCAGAAGAATTTTAACCAGCTAAGTGAGTCGATTTTATTTTGCTGGGTTGTCTCAATTTTTGTTATGAAAACATCTTCCCCTCATTTCAAGAGGTAGAGTTCCCACGAATTGTGAATTTTTGGCTACCTACTTTGTCTCTGTCAGTCTAATTATTGATGAAGAGAGATGTATAAAGCGGCCATAAGGAATTTCTTTGAAACTTTCAAAAATTGTTTAAATATTCCTTATTTACTAAAATATTTGGACTTCTTGTATAAAAGGAACGAGTCCACTTGAAAAGCCAGTTTCAGACTCATATTCTTTAACTAAACCACCATTTTATTTTACGTGTAATCAGTGTACATATAGAATTTTCTGTATCCATACGTCAATATGAGTATTATGGGCTTATTTCTTTTATACAATGACCGAATCAATGGGAATGCAACCATATTGAGCCAAAACTTATAGACAAACCTGGGTAGAGTAATAAAATCACAACTTATAGCACACTAGTCGTCTGCTACTGGACCTGATTCACTGCCCCCTAGGTTTCTTAAATTGTTGGCCCCATACATATGCACTCCCTTGACTCATATCTATAATCATTGTTTGACAACTTCGCAATTTCCATCTCAATGGAAGCAAGCATTGGTTATTCCTATACCGAAAATTTCTGCGCCTACCTAACCTAAGGATTTCCGTCCAATCAGTCTGATCAGTTTCTTTGCTAAAATCTTGGAAAAGATTATGTACAAGCAGATATTGGATTATATTAATATGAAAAATGCTATTTCTGTCTGGTAATCTGGATTTCCTCCTAAACATAGTTGTGAGACTGCACTCCCAAAAGTTACCACTGATATTCATGAAGCCCTTGATAATGATAAGTTAACAGTAATCGTCCTGCTGGATTTTAGTAAGGCTTTTGACTCTGTGAATCATCTTAAACTCATCTTTAAACTTCGTGAATTATTTGGATTCTCCTCCACTGCCCTTAGACTCATAAGTAGTTTTCTGCAACAGCGTTCTCAGATAGTGAAAGTACAATCATCTCGATCCGTCTAGCCTCCGGTGTCCCTCAAGGCTCAATCTTGGGCCCTCTCTTTTTCAGTCTTTATGTAAACGACTTGGTGAAGACCTGCAGCACATTAGCGATTTGTCAGTTAGTAATATGCTGACACTAAATCCTTCTAAGTCCAAATGCATGGCAGTTTATAGACAGGTGTTGGGAGTGTCAGATCTTCCTTGTGTCTACCTTGGTGATACAGCGTTAGAGTATCTCGATTCTATTAAAAACTTAGGTTGCATAATTAATAATTAATCAATAGTTAATAATTTAGCTGCTGTGGTCATATTGACCAGATGATGAAGAAAGTGTATGGCAGTTTGCGCCAGCTATGGGTAAGCTCTGACTGGGCTGGGCTTCTTTCTTTCAGTTGTAATTTTTTAGATTATTATTTATTACTTCTCGTCGATATTGTATCACAGGGCTTATTGTTACTATTAGAGCCACGTATTTTTGAGCCTTCGTTACTTGTAATGTTTAATTGTTAAAGCGTCTATATATACATAAAAAAACTTATTATTTCTTTGTTCCAGTTACACTTATTGTGTGCTTTTCCACTCCTTTTTATTATCATTTACTTTTTTTTCTCTAGAAGTAGGCTTCGTTTAGATTATGTGTTACCTAATTCATTCCGATTGTTAATGTACACTAATAAGATCTTGTATCTTCTGTACGATTTAAATAAATACAATTCTATTCTATTCTAGTAGAATTTGGTATTACACGTTGCTTGTATATTTAATCTGCCTTCGCTCATTTTTTCGATTCATATACTCAGCTATGGTATTTCTATATGGCTACAGACTAATATATAAATTGCTGTAGGAAACATACACTTATTTAACCCAACCTACTTTGCATAGCTGTATAGGGCTGGGCACACACTATGGACTTTTGCTTCAGATTTAACCGATTGTTCATGTCGGAGCAATCTTCATATTTAGCTGATACTGTTCACACATTGAAGACTTTGTTTCTAGTTTTGTGCGATAGAAAAGATGGATCAGACTTTTCCATGACAGGAACCAATGACCAAACTGCAGGAACAAGGTGTGTGTGTCAGCTTTTTGCTCCAGACTTGAACGATTCGGGTAAATTTTCAAGACTAGCTAGAAATCTTTCGTTCCAGACTTAACCGACAGATTTTGCCAACACACTTAAGATTTACCCGATCGTTCTTGAAACGTAGTATGTGTCCGGTCTAAGGCAGAGAGTACATCTACTGTGGATTAGATGATATTCTGTTTTATTCATATCAAAAACCTAAAATCTTTTCCTTACTAGAAAGTTTTTATTTCGTACTAATGAACAACGGATCTTTCTTTAATTTTTATGCATATCAAAAGGTAAAATGGATAAGCGACATTTTTAGAAAATTAAAATTTTTTGTTATTTAAGACTAATTTTTCACGCCCAATTGATCGTTGAATTATACTCGTTCATTTCAACAAATGCTATGTTCATTATTTAAGCCGCTGTAATTTTTCAATCAAAGGTCTACCTTTACAAACCTCCCAACAAATAATTGATGCTCGAGAAATGAAAAATTGCATTTACTTACATTTTAGTGAAGGAATTTCAAGAAATAAATAGATCTTTCGAAATTTTCAGGATGCAAGGAGTACCAGACGGTCGAGCAACTTGTCGCTCAGTTCCGGGGCTCACTAAAGATCAATTGGAACTATGCTACAAGGCAAGTGACGTCACCGTAACTGCACTTGAAGGGTTGGAGTTGGCAATTCGTGAATGCCAAGTTCAGGTGAGTTGGAGGTCATACAGAAGAAAAATTCTCACTTTCACGAAATAATAAGCGGCTTGTTTTATAGTTCCAGTGGCATCGGTGGAATTGCTCATCGTTAAGCACCAAGAGCCGTAATCCCCATTCATCAAATCTCCTGAAGAAAGGTAATTTCCACCGTTTCATTATTCTACACCTTCTCGGAGGTGCTTTCGCTGCTACTTACCGTCATCGGACCTGGACTGTTGTGGCTATATTACATATAGGCTGCTTGCTAAATGTCACACTTTTGCTGTTTTACAAGTGCGTTTGAGAGGTGAATAAAACAAGAAACATGCGTGGGCGGCATATAAGGCTGCCGAATGCACGGCATGTCTTAATATTTGCTTTGAAGTGCATTGATGCACTATTTGCCCTACAGAATAGTCAACTGAAGAGTTAACACTGTGTCTATAGGTAAAAATATAAAACCACCTAGCTTGCATTAAAACGAAATATGACCCTGACTTTATGTGCGGATTGCCCGTCTTAGAAAACGGGATTGATTAGCAGGAGGATTTGCCGTCAACAGACCACATGCATTTCACATTGTGGTTAATGTTAGGAAGTTTCTGCCCAAGTGTCCGGTTATATTAATCTGAGCTTAATTTATTGTGACTCGTCTCTTAATAGGCTCTCGCAACATGTGATACTTGAAGGCGAATTGCGCACAACCTGTTGGCGTTTGTCACAACTCATGGCGCATTTCATTTGAACAAAGAATTAACTGGAAGAGTCCGACACGCTTTAATGGAATTGAACGCTCGACATACCTCGATATGTGGAGCTAAGATAACTCAATTGGAGAGGTCAAGCCACAAAGTGGAGTGGTATTTTGTGGTTTATGCACTAGAAGGCAATTTTGCTGCGACTATGAGGAAGTCTTTTGCAATGATTCTGTGCAGTTGTGTTCCTGCCGCTTACGAAATGCATTAGTCACATCTTAGAAGAATTATCTTTCCCACAATTTCAATTATCTTTTGGAGCAATGAAAGGATTCCCACAAATCAGTTTTGTACTTTACTCGTTTAAAGTGTCTTATTACTGCTTTCAGAACTCGCATTCAGCCTTCACAGCGCATCCCCAAGTCGACTGACAAGGGGGTACGATCATATCAAAATAACTTAATTATGCCTGAGATGAATTGACAGCAATCAAAATTTTATTGACAAGCGATTCACGTTTATGGTTTATTTATCGATTAATTGTAGTCGACCAAGAATGATCACGACTGTCAATATGGACTGACTTGGTGAATGTATTAATACGTGCTATGTGAAGAGTCAGGTATGCAACGAGTGGTATGTCTGAACCGCTGCTGTAAAAATAAAAAAGGTAAAAGGAGATCTCACATTGACTGCTCATGTGATTGATCATCGATCGAGCCATGATCGTGAATTTTATGGGACTTTTATGGACCATCAATTGTATGAAATCAGATTGACGTGCTGGGTTGCAGCACCTTTAAATTAATCTAATTAGCGAACTTTAAGAGCGGATGGTGACGTAGGGATGCTGCGTTTTGAAGCAAATGGCATCCACTTTATTATGATATTTTGACAGATTCACATCATGTGTGATATTGATGTGTTGGCATGAATTTAAATTGCATGTAGTTTTCTGAGGTTATTTTTTGTTCTTACAATAAGGGAAATATTTGTTATGAATGCCGGGGTATTTATGAGGTGTTCATTATTTTGAATAAAGCACGTTGCTTTACTGTACTACTGCTTTAGTATATTATGTCCGTATTTTCACTTCTTTTGTGATTTATGGTGATAGTGGCTGTAATTTTTCTATTGATACATTGAGAATATATTTAAAATTCTAAATTATCATACCTAATATGAATGATCGCCAGCGAAATAATTGAAAATCGTTGGTATAATTATGATATCTCTGTTATTCCTGATTTCTTAATGATGCTAATTAAAAGGACTATCCTATAACCAATAACACACAGTTTAGGCTTAAAGCAATTTGAGGAAAGAAGAAAAAGAATTATTTAAAGGCTGTGACATGTTGTAAATGCTTACTGCGTACAGTTTTTTCTGGATTCTGAAGTACAATGTACAATTATTATTGTGAGCAATTCTTCGACTATTTTTTAAATGCATCGTCCTATAATAGATTCGAAATTATAACTCAGAGAGCTCAGATCTACAAATATAAGACATTGGACGTTACATCGGTTCAAATTGGCTAAAAATAAAACATACTCCGCTCTTAAGTAATCATATTTAACACGTTAAATGCCACAATTAACATGAAAGTTAACTGACTATTCATGGATTTGGAGACTTCGAATGTTGATAATACCATCAATTCTATATATGTGGGCAAGGTCTTGTGCGGTTCTAAAGGGAGTGTTATAGTTGCACTTCGTTGGACGACCGCACTGCTGTTGCTCCGTCCTCGTGAGGAGGTGCGGTCGGGGTAGCAGTTGAAACTAGATACCGTTAATTTCCGGCTGCAATCGTGATGCTGGTTCATCAGTCCTCTTCCCCACTTGACAGTGAGTCTAGTGCCATAGGTGTGATGCGGACTTCTGTCGATGAAACAGCGCCTGTATTGCAGATGAGTACTGCACACATTCATTCTGAGCCGCAGCGTGTTCCGGAGTCCGCCGAAATTTCGACTGGAGTTGTTTCACTGAAGACAGCACAACAGTCTACACTATTTTTTGTTTTTCGACTTGACCCTATTACATCTGCTAGTGGTTCTGAAAGCTATGTTTGTGCGTGAGGAATAAAAGTATGAGTAATCAACTTCTAGGGGCGCCACTGTGTGGAAGGCTGAATCTACTTAGAGGGCCTAGGCTCTGGTACCGAGCAGCTTCGACAAGAAAGACTGTGGGTGAAGGGGGATGGACAACCACCTAAAATTGTCAGTTTAACCCGACGAGCGGGAGACGCCAAGGCAGAGGGGAGAAAGCCTATGGGGAAGAAGAGCAATCGGATTCGAAGTATGCAGGAGGCTACGAAGGCTAAGGTGGCGAGCGGTCACTTGGTTGGCGACGGATAACCTACCTGTGCGGGTATAGCTCGTGGTGACCTCGTCATGGATATCATTTCCGTTGGACGTGAGTGTGGACTTGGGGGGGGGAGGAAAGCAATTGTCAGCCTTCGAGAACGCGGTACTGAACGCCCTCGACGCGCTCCCTAATGATGTCGGTGATATTGGGATCATGAATGTTGATTTGGAGGACAGGATGATCGTGCTTATCTATGAGAGCCAGAAATCCAAAGACTAGTTGCGTGAAACTGCAAGGCAAATTACCAACCCATGGGAGGGATGTATGTGCTTAATGACATATAGAGGATGGTTGTCCGTTTCTTTGGCTCACCAGTGGATAAGGGCAAAATCCTGACAAAGACCTACACTCGAAATTGTTGCGTGATGGACATCTCCAAATGGTGCTTGAGAAATTTTGATTTGAACCGGCCGACAAGACTGATATTATTAAGAGATAACAGAAGAAAAAAAAACCATTTTATAATCTTTTGTCTAGGGATGTTTTTTAAGTTAAGTGCAACGCGATTCGAACAAACGTTCATCATACTTCCAACTAATTACACACATCAAACAATGATAGCAACATCAAGACAAAGAAGCATGGTCAAGCCCAGAAAGACTTAAAAATGACAAATCAGAATAAAAAACAAAAATTTCAAAAAATATTGGGTGACCTACAACTAGTTCTCACAAATGCAAAGATACTAGTATCGACGATTTCGTTCTTTTATCAGCTGAGAATCCGCAAGACAATTATTGTCGTTTAGGGCCATCGAACGGTACCTGTCAATATAAATCCTTTCCCACCACCAGATGTCTATCACCTGTAACTTGTTTCAGCAGCTAAAAAACCCAAAGTCGATACCCTCTTTCTTAAATCTTTGCATTTATTTTATAAACGCCAGGTTTCTTGAAGTCATTCTTAACAACCCAACCGGAGGGTTGTTCTACGAAAGAAATTAAGATACCATTGGAAACTTTGGAACCTAAGGACACTAATCGTGTAAATATAATTTGATTTTTCCTAATAAAAGAGAATTAAAATTTTGTCGTTCTAATTCAACCCTTCCCCAAATTTTGTTCGATTCGCAGCATTCATAATATGTCAAGTGATCAACTTAAAAGCTTTACTCGCTCACTGCATTTTTGATTTATATCATTATAGCCATTGAGATGAAACTGGGCTTCGTCGCTGAAAAGGTTTTTGGTGGAAAATGTCTTTGTTCGTGTATCTAATCGGCAAATATATGGCGCTTTAAATGGTCCGTCGGCTTACATTCTAGCGTTAATTGAATTTTTTACACGTGCAACGACAGATCTTCCGTCATTATCGGTTGCAAAGTGGCCGTAGACAAGTGCAATTCCTGTGCTCGAGGTCGAATAGAAGTGTCTGGGCTCTCGGCCACATTTTCCCTCACGAAGGCAATGTTTTTGGCTGAGCGTCCTGCACGTGCACGTACTGGCTTTCTAACATCTGCCACAGACCCGGTTTCTTGGAATTTCTTCACAATTTTAGCAATTGCACTCTCGGTTGGTCGATTATGCGGGCCGAAAAAATCACGAAGAGCGCGAAATGCACTTTTGTTTGAACGTCCATTTTCATAATATGCTTCAATAACGTTAACACGTTGTTCAATGCTTAACTTTTCCATGATTCAATTCATAAATGACTGAAGATGTTAAAACAAAAAACTAATCTAAAAAACAATTGAGGTTTAAGCTCCGTTCACATTTAACATCTGTCCAAACTATTGTAACATCTTGTATGATCTCTTAATCTAAGTTCCACATCGTAACCAGACAAAAGCACCAAATCTGAAAAAGCTTTTGACATTCTTTTCCAAAATCGAAATTAACAATAACAATAACAATAGTTTATTTCGGTTAATGTACACAAGAAACATATTCTTATTTTAGTACAGAGAAAAATAGCGGAGCGAAGGTAACCAGAGTTCCCATGAATTTTGTTTTACTTACATCTAGTTATAATAAGAGAAAAAAGAAAATAGAAAATAGTATACTAAAAAAAAAGAAAAAAAATTAAGATGAAGCATGGAGAAAACAGATAAGAGCTAGAGAATAAATCAAATAAACGTATGTATCTAAACAATGATTTATTTGTGGAGCGAGTGGGTAGAACAACGGGAAAGTTATGGTATATGTTCCCTGATGAGCCTCTTGAATGCACTGACAGTCCTAGCCGACTGAACACTGAGGGGAAGACAATTCCAAAGACGAACAGCCTGGACAGGGTAGGAAGCCTCCATGGTGGATTTATGAAAACGAGGAGTAACCAAGTTCATGTTACGGCGTGAGGAAGTTGGCAGGAAATGCTCCATTAAATACTCAGGCTTGTTTGTGTTAAGCAGGCAGTACAGGAATATCATACATCTTCTTTTGAGATAAGATACATAGGAGCCACCACAAATACAGGACCGGAATTCGGAAACGTGGTCAAATCTCCGCAGTCCGCAGACGAACCTGACGCAGTCATTTAGAGCCACTTCCATTTTGCGGGTGCAAACACTGTCTAGCTTAGGGAACACAATGTTTCCAAAAGTGAAGTGAAGTAAGAGTAGAGTTTTAACAAGCTTTAGGCGAGTCAGCCTGGGCAGAAAACTAGCTGATAGCCACAGCCTGCGCAAACCACTATAGATTTTAGAGACCCTCGATTTAATATGGTCACAGCATTTCATGTTATTGTTCAAGACAATACCAAGGTTCGTAACTTTGGACTGCACCGGAAGCGGCACCTCATTTAAGATCACAGGCGGGAAGTCATTCGCATCAAGTGTGCGGTCACAAAAAATAATGTTTTGGGACTTGGCAGGATTTAACATTAGCCGGTTGCGCTTAGACCAGGAGTTATTAATACTCGTGTACCCGAGTATTAGAGTACTCAAGTAATTACGTACTTGAGTTAGAAGATCTGAGTACTGAGTTCTCAGAAACTTAAATGCTCGTACTCAAATACTTAAAAAATCGGATACCCAAGTAACGAATGACTTGAGATAAAGCTTCCGTGTCTGAGAAAAGAAGCACATATTAAGAACATGAATATTCTAACACAAATATTGTGGAAGTTTGTAAGTACGTGGGCAAAAAATTAACAGGTGACTGTATTGCCGCTCACCGGTGAACTTTTAATCCCTCAAAAGGAAGGCATTTTAACACGTAATTCTCTCACGAAAGCTTATATGCTAATTGTGGCAGTCAACGTGTTAAGTATTAGAATGAATTATACAGTTTACATTTCAGAAAAAGATTAAATTAAAATTAAGCAGATAAAGCAATTAGAAGTGATGTCTTCACAAAACAATTTTCAACTAAGCTCATAAATATCATTTGAAATGGGATAAGAAAAAGAAGAAAAAAATTAGCTATGAAAATTTTTCAAACTTTTAAACAAAATGATAAAATGGATACGTTTCTCCTTTATGCTCAAAAATTATTGAGCACTAAATTAAAAGTTTACGATCATACAATACACGTGATATATGTAATATAGTACATATGTAATTATACATTTCCTATAATATATGCATAAGATTGGTAAATTATATTTAATTAGAAGTAGCTGTGATATAAAGTTTCCAAATATTGTAGTTATTGTTTATTTTATTATTATATTATTTTTTGGTGGAGAGTCCCAACAAGAGCGGAAAATTCAAATTCCAAATAAAATACAGTCTTTTTGATTTAATCTTAAAGTAGAAATGTGGAAATTATGTATGGAACAACACATCTGGTAAATGGTCTCCTCGGCTTTGCTGGCATTTTTGCGATTTTTTGACGAAATTTCCAATCACTGTTTGCCATAATTGTGGTTGGATCTCAGTGATACAGCGTATAATGTCCGCCTTCAAGGCTTGGGTGCTCGTGGGCTTGATGACATCAACTTTTGATTTCAAAAAACCCCAGAGAAAGAAGTCCAAAGGTGTTAATTCGCATGATATACGCGGCCAATTTTGTTCGCCGAAACGGGCATTACATGAGCAGTGAATGTCACGTGCAGTGTTGACAGACTGAAACTACCAGTTTTCCCAATATCTAAAATAAAAGTTCCCCAAAATTACCACCGAGGAGCAAAAAATTCCCCAAAAATTTTAAAGACATTTATTTTGTTCATGATTGAGATTAAACAGAATACAAGCGGAAAATACACACGTACTATAAATAAGCAATATGATTCAAATCCAAAGAACAAATTTACTTTTACTTTGATACGTTATAAATTTCTTCGAACGCTTCAAAAATATTGTCGTAGTCAACATCAATGTGTCCAACTTTATATACGTCTTCTATTTTTTCATTTTCAATTTATTTCATTTTCAATTTATTTTCAATTTATTTCTTAGTTAGTCTAAAATGCAAGTAGTAAATAGAAAGCTCGATATATACAAGTAGAGACATCGAATGTAACAACAGAAGTTCCCATATCTAGGTACCTTTTATATTTTATTTATCAATGCAAATAATAAAAACTGTATAGGAACGGAACATTTACAAACATAAAATATCGATTTGAATATCTAAATGCACTTCCTACATTTCAATTATCATTTTTCCACAGAGTTTTTCCGCTACTTTCTTTTCCCCAAAAATTCTCCCCGCAACAATGATTTTTCGCCAATTTGGGGAAAAAAACCTTCAAACTGGCAACTGTGGCACGTGCAATAATCCCATTGTTTCACTGGGCTATCGTGTCCCGTGTTAATAATGGGGGACTGTCTACCATCAAATTGTCATAATGGTTTGACTGTCAACGCACAGCAGCAGGAATGGCGCCAAATTTGTATTTTCCGCTCTTTTTGGGACACGCTTTACATATTTTCAAGGCCGGAATATTATTGGGACCAGATGTATTCTGGCAAATTATTGGGACTAGAGGAGGCTCCTCATGAAATGGCTGTATTTTGGCAGAATTGTCGGAACCAGATGGGTCTTGCCGTAAAATGGCGCCATTTTGCAAAACCATCGGGACTAGACGAGGATCGCCATGAAATGACTGCATTCTGGCAAAATTATCGGAACCAAGCAATGCACGCTTTATCAGGGGGTAGAATAAGGACTTCAAATCGGGGCCCGAATAGGAAAATCCTATTAGAGCATTTCATATTAGGAACTGATGAGGGCCTACCAGGAATTTTCTAATATGGCATACCGTCCTACAACCTGATCTAGTCCTAACGGTGTTAGGGCATGCCCTAACAGATTTCTGCTCGGGTGGGCGTGACTCTTGATCCACAAAACCATTAACTGCTTGTGTTTAACGATTATTTGTTCGATGAGGCAATTCGACTTCAACGTCTCTAAGAATTTATTATAAACTCAACTCAATTCTGTCAACTAATTTTCCTTATCACTTTCTAAAATTCACTTTAAAATACTGACCCTTATAACCGTTGCATGTGTTATATGCCGGTGTGATGAAATGTGTTAACGTTAAATGCATAATGCTCCATAGAGTGCAGCATACAGAGTATTTTTTGCTCTTCTTTCCTCTAAAATAATATCCAAATTATATTTAATAATTTTAAAGGACTATATAAAATGAATTGTGGAAAATTTGAAGTATTGGCCGGACACTAATTTTTTCCTGCGTCCCTGCGTTCACTTCCTGCTAGTGGAAACGAGATTCTTTTGAGATTTACATTTAATATTTTAAAAACAGCAAAGACTACGGGAGCTTAGTTTACCTCATATTCTTCCAATTTAGTAGTCCTATTTACCCTAAATGTGTTCAAATTATTGTGTGCATAATTTTGCTATAGAAAGCATGGGTTTACATTGTGCTTTATAATTGAAACTGGTATTTCAAAAATCCTTTGTTCAGAAGATTTCTTAAAAATTAATTTTTCTTAAAAGCGGGTATCTCAGCATCTCCAGAAATTCCCATCGATTTGTTCAACATGCCTCAGCATTGTGCTACCAATTAAACGCATCGTGAGGTGATTTTAATAAGCGGAACACCTAACCGAAGAGTTGCCCAATTGACCATGAATAATGTTCAATTAAAAGAAGTCTCACTGAGGCAAATGCTTGTAGTTTTTGCTAAAATGGGCATGGGTTTCTTGGAAGAATCTTATTTGCTATCCACAAAGATGAGAACGAGAACAGATTAAGGGCCTTTGTATTCTCACATGCGTAACGAATCGCTGTGATGGCTCTGCAGATTTAATGGATTCTGATCATGTATTTGCTTGAATTTGTTTTTATCTAACTATTTTGCTCCACACAGTGCAGTTTCATGGTATGGGACCACCTCTAGAGATTAGTGTTGATTTAATAAGTCAATAGAGCTTATGTCATCCTCTGATGAGATATCAATATTGAGTTTTTAAGGTGGAAATTAAGAGATATCTCATAATCAAATCTGAAATTTCGGACTACAGGTATTGAGCACATTTCCGAGTATAATAAGATTAGGATTTAATGAATCTTGGAATATCGATGGGAACAGGTATTAAAAAGATAATCTATTATAAATCGTATCTGAATCGCGAGAAGTAAACAAGGCCAAACAATTAACTTATATCAAAGTATCCAGACAACACAATGTGATTTTAAATCTGGTGGTGCATACATGTATCACTGAAATGAATAGCAATCAGCCGCATACCTCTAGATCACCGATTCTTGCAATTTTTTCCCATCCTTGAAGTGAATCTTTTTACAAGAAGATATGTTGACAATCACAGATCCTTGCACGAACGACCTTCAGGAAATCACCAGAGGCTGAGGCAGGCTGCACTACGGTAACAAGTCAGTGCGAAGATCTTAACGAGAAGATGAAAACAAAGTCGAAAATAAGACCAGTCAATGCAATCTGCGAATACGCTGACGACCGATGGTGCGGATTGCGGAGGCCGTGCGATTTGTTGAGGGGATGTCAGAAGCGAGATGGAAGCCAACAAGCGCGGACAATGCCGGCGAACATAATTTATTTGCGTTCATATATAAATTATACTGTAACCAAATCTCTTCATTCAATTTCAATTTAAATTGTTATCTTGACAGAGTAAGGCCGAGATTTGAATAAATCTTTCACTGAAGAAGTTAGTAGTTCGAGTTGTCGACGACATGTCTTGGAATTAAACGACAGACAACCTGGACAGGCGACGTCTTGTGTATTTATTTGCATATTGAAAAGCAAAACAAGCAGCATGGATATGCGCATATCACAGTGACAGCGGCTGACATATCGGCAATGGTATGTACATGAGAATCTTGGAGGATTCGCGAATCTATGGAAGCGCGTTTGCAAGGAAAAGGATCGTGGAGCTGAAGCATTGTTCAGATGAGGCGAACATCTCTGGCTCTGTGCTTGTTATCTGAGTGTTTGCCCCCAAGTAAAGAAAACTGCTGAAGTATATTTTATGGTTAAATGTAAACCAATTGATGGATGGCGATTTAACGATATGTTGCAATCGATTCTTCAGACTTTGAGTGACGGACGCTTCATCGTATGAAATTGATCTAAACAACATCACGCTGTTTGCATATAACATTCTGGTTATCGTTTCCATGTCAGAGTGACTGATAGAATGCTAAGGAAAAGTAACTTATGTCTGAAGGTGTATCTTAATTGTTCAATTGTGATTACATCACCGATCATGTCAACTGCAATAATGTCAACTGGGAGGTTCGAGTGAAGATCTTGTCTTTCACTTTTCAAAACAGTGATTGGTATTTACATATAGCGACTTGTAGAGGTTTTGTAATAGATATCAGCAGACGAGAAATTTATAGTTTGTTAAAAGGAAATTAGCACAATAAACTTACATATACCTTTGAATTTAACCATCGATAGCTTAGCCCTCTCGATGTTCTATACTGCTCTCAATATTGAATGGAGAAGTCATAACTAATGTAACTAGTTCACACCTATAGGACTATATATATCAAGTATTGAGAAATTTCCTTGCTAGGTAATATATTAAAAATTCTGTTGTATATCATCCCCGATTTTAGAAAAATATCAGCACGGTTTCAGTATTGGCATTCTGCCAGTCAAGTCCGAATTTAAAGTACTCAGTCTATTGTACTTACTCAGATAGAAACATGTGCTGGAGCAAAACCAAATATTCTGTGATGCAGGTTACTAGTGCATAGATTTATGTCATAAGGAGACTTTTGTGATTAAAAGACTTTTCTCGCGATTTAACGTATTAGTCAAACTGGCGTGTCTCTTATATTCTCATACCTAAGAGGCAGAGTCAAATGTTACAAAGTGAATATCTCCAATATCATGCACAAGAAGATTTTACAGTGAAGTTTGAAATTACAATTATTGGTAAAATATCAAACCAAGAGATCCAGTACTTAATGTTAAATTTGTTGAAGTGGTCGAGAGGCTTCTCAAATTTTACTTTATTTTAAAAGAGACTTAATAGAAAAATCATGGAATGAGTTGGCAAAGGAAATGTCTTATAGGGGTAAAAAACGATTGCTATTGATTATTATTTCTTTTTCTGTATTTTAATAATTGTTAACTATGCGTTGATTGGTGTTTGCTCTTCATTAGTTGAAGTTAAGCCTATTTCCACAGAATGATCGTTGAACCCTGTGGTGTTATAAAATAATTAGCTAAGTAAGTTGCAAATCTATTTGGCGGGCATTTTCCAAATTATTGAAACTCCGCTTATTGGCATTGTCTCCAGAAAGGGCGGGCGAGAATATGGGAGAAATGGTTTACAATGCCATCGACAACAGCGATCATGAAACTAGCCAACATAATTCTTCCGGTAACATGGCTGAATCGCCACAAGGAAAATCCCAAGAGGTTTTTTAACAAAAAGAGAGAGCAACAGCTGGATAAAGGCATTTCTGGAACTTGGTACGGGCAAAAAATGTTAAATGCGGTCGTGGTACAGACCACAATGTGCTGCTTTTGCAAAGCCTAGCTAATTTTCTTAATTAAATGACAAATAGGTGGAATCGATGATTCAGGCAAAAAGTTATGAAGCTTACAAAAGATACTGGCACTCCCCAGTCCCCCAGTCCACCTAGGACCATATTCTTTAATTCAATCTTCTCATTATAGTTGATAATGTGACGCAAACACCTTCACTAAATTTTTCAGTGATTGAACAAACTCAATATTCTAATTAATATCCACAGAATACTGACCTATTTTTATTTCTTTTATACTTACCTAAGACAAATTTATAACATTGGAATTCTTCGGATTCAATTGAGACACAAAAATTTGTATCTTATTCTGAAGTTTATGATCAATAAATTTGAGTAAATCGGAAAATTTTACCTAACTCATCCTGTAGTGCATTTTAAATTCTCCACAATTCAAATCGAGTTTGCGGGCAACAACAGCGGAATGTCTTTAAAGATTTTCTCTGGAAAGAGAATGCATTCAATATTTTCTCTTTCTAAAACGTTATTTTCGTTGTAAATAACAACACGCTATTACTATGTTGTCATCATTACTAAAATTAGTATCTTAGTTTCATTCATAATACCACAAAGTCTGCACAATATGCGAACCCTGGTCTCAAAGTGATATAATATGCATTGTGACATGATTCCTTTTGGAGACATATATCACCTCAGTGTGAAAACTGCCTAATAGTTAGTATAAAGACAAGAGGATTATAACTAAGGTATTTCATAAGATTCGTTTGAGCTATCAAGTTGGATTTTCGTTGGATTTTTTGTCCACTTTAGAACTTGGTTCTGCAAAGGTACTTCTTTCATTTTGTAGACTGCAATATGATATGGACGAAATTACTTGCAGAAAAAGACCCGGGATCTTGGAGGCCCAGGCAGCCCTAATTCAATTTGGCCTAGCCATCCTCTAGCCACCGAAAGAAAACAACTTACCATGAACGTTGTTTCCTGTTTATCGTGAGAAGCGTACCCTTCCCGTCCAACCCCCGTCAAGGAACCCTTAACAGCTATCGCAGGCACAAAAACGAAAATTGCAATATCTAGAAGTATGATGAAGTGTTCAAGCTTGCTCTGAAGCACTGGAACTGAACGAAATTTATCGCTCAATATTTTCTTCCTACCCAAGTATCCACGGATGTATTGGAATGTAGCCACCGAAGCTGCCAAATACCTATGGAGGAAGATATAGGAGTGAGTACAATAACAAATTACATTAAAAATCAGAAAAAGCAAATACAATTAGTCGGTAGTTAAGTATAGCTAGTTAAGGTAGGTATATAATGTCTCGGAAATACGTAAAACTAGATCAACAATGTAACGGAAAAAAAGTTTGATGTAAGCAAAGTATCACGAACACTTTAAATCGTACCTAAAACAGGGAAGCATGAATGTGTTTATATGCGTAAAGATACCAAAAGTTTAAATTTCCAAAAACAATACTACTTACCAGGTAAAGATGACCTCCAGGGGGGTAAACACAATCTCCCACTGCTACTCTCATCACCGATACCACAAAACGTGAAAATACTCAACAAACTCTAACTTCAACATGAATGGGATTGAGTTATCTGTAAAACGAAGCACACCTTCCGAACAAATCAGGCCCGGAAATTAATATAAGCATATAATTTTTAAAAGCTGACCCGATTGGAACCGGTTGAAACCGATTCTAGAATTTCACAAGAATAGGGGCCGGAAGTGCTAATAGTGGGGCAGGCTTTCTATAAAAGGTTTCGGTAGGTGAAGAAGGTAACTAAGTTTTTGTCATTCATCACTCGGAGCTTTTGCCAGTTTTAAAGTGAAAAGAAGAAGATCGTAGTTAGAAGAGGAAGAAAAACTAGAGGAAGAATACAATGTGAAAGAAATCAACAGAAAGATAAAAGGAGAGTGAAAATAAACTAAAGAATTAATGGTTTGGCCAAATACTGCAAAAGAGATTAAGAAGAAACGAAGGAAGGCATGTTCACTATATCGTCGGCCTAATCCTAAAACCTCGTAAGTGCCAAAACTCAAATTTTACAGGGGAGTGGGAAAACTGTACAATTTATATAGGTATGAGCTTTTTAAACTGCATTTTTAGAGGATTTCCCGTTTTCCTAAATTTCTAAATTTTCGTCATACGTTGCGGCCAGTGTTACCGTTTGCGATAAAAAACACGAGGGTTTAGGATTAGTCCGACGATATATATACTATACACATATATATATATAGTGAACGTTGTATCGAATTCTCAAGTCGAAGTTCGTGCTACTTTGCCGGGAGTTGACGTAATTTATTTTGGGAAGAAATAAAAGAGCTTTAAGAAATTTTCTCCGTTAAATTAAATAGAAGCTGTATCTTCTTTTTTGTTACTATATTCTCCAGAATGTAAATTTAATACATACGAATTGGTTATTGAAAATTACAAATAATAAAGGGAGTTAATTTTCATGGCTGAAGTGTGTTGTCTTTTTGAAGCTCTACCAATTTTATAGTTAGCCATTTATTGTTCTGACAAATTTTCCGTTTTGAGTTCGTAGTCTCGCTAAAACTACCTGGGCAAACGGAAGAACTCAGCCCTTTCTTCAAGCTAGCCGGCGTATAATTTGCGCGCTTGCTAAGTGGTGTGTAACAAACGCATGAGATATAATAACAGCTCACTACATCCTCCACAATATTATCAATACGAGCATTCTATACTATCTAAAATTCTCAAGTTATACTATTTAACATTTTGAATTGATGGTAAACTTCTACATTCGTTTGTTTTTTGATCTTTTTCAAAAACTTAAGAAATGAGAATTTACTTGTAATACTATTTTTTTCTCAAGTCATTTACTATTTATAGAATTTTACTTATAATCAAGTGTGAGTTTAGCACGATACTTTTTGGCGCTATACTATTACGTGTCGAGCTTCCCGTACCCAAAGATGATACTTGCAGGAAAGCCCTAAAAACAATAAGAGGAAAAAAAATAATTTAATTGGTATTTTTTGTCTAGATAATAGTTAATTTAATTGAAACTTGAAATGTTTTTTTCGGTCAATAACCGCAAAATTCAATTTTTTAAACTATTACAATGGCTGTGTAGGGAAGCAATTATGTTTTGTGAAATTGCAACTTTTATTTACTTCTGGTTCCCCTTCGTATCGAACAAAAGTATATTAATGTCGCTATTTTTTATTCCATTTTATGATGTGGATGCTATTAAGTCAAACTAACAGTTGATTCTAACTTAATGTTAATTGAAAATCTTCAAAAAATCTCTGGTTTAGTTAGAAACCTCCTAGTTGTGGAGCCGCCTAAGGCTGCCTAACACATAGATATCTTGGCTTTTGGTTCCTTGAATTTGGAATTGTTAAGTAGATTTGCTGATGTAATGCTGTATACTTTGTGGTAAGTTAGAAACAAATTCTTTATGCTAAAAAAGGCATCTAAAGCTCCTTATGATGAATAATTACTCCTTATCCTCATTTTAATATATGTATTATATTTCTTCCAAGAAAGAATGGAATCAAATATTCTATTGGTCAGCGGGAATATATGCATATATGCTATAGACACCTAAAGACTGATTAGATTAGATTAGATTGTGGAGGGGCTGTCATAGCCTGTGCATTGCGGTCATAAGTTGGCCTTTTGTGCTCCGCACTAATTATAGTTCCTCCATTAGTCCCACTCTTTCAAGGAAGAGCAGTATCTCTGAAGGAGATGTGCCCCAAGCAGCTGAAATCAACACTGTGTAGCAAGGCATACGATATGCTCCGAAGACTGATAGTTAATATGACAATCAGACAGGCTCAGATCAGTTTGTGGTAAGGACCAAGAGAAATGCAATTTTACCCCCGATGAACCCAATGCTTGTTTTACTACTGCCAATAAATCTCCAACAATAAAATCACCCCACTCTCATTTTGAAAGCCACTTTGATACTACCATATTGGACAACTTCATAGACCATCTAGACCAAGAGAAATGCAATTTTAGCCCCGATGAACCCAATGCTTGTTTCACTACTGCCAATAAATCTCCAACAATAAAATCACCCCACTCTTATTTTGAAAGCCACTTTGATACTACCATATTGGACAACTTCATAGACCCTTTTCCAAATCATGATCATGCCTCCCACTACTGGCACTTCATAAAATTAATTTCATCTCATGTCATCTTCTTTCCCTGTATCATGGAAATTAGCCACTATTTTCTCCTAAATCTCCAGTCAATCTTTGATCTACAATCCTACTGTGTTTTCTGTTAAAAGCTTTCGAAAATCTTATATATATACAGATACTTGATTATTAGTGAAAACA
>QYTT01088368.1:6111-16302 GCA_006980735.1 Dasypogon diadema | reverse complement strand
TCCCCTCATTTCAAGAGGTAGGGTTTCCCACGAATTGTGATCTTTTGGCTACCTACTTTGTCTCTGTCAATCTAATTATTGATGCTCTTCCGATCTATAAAGCGGACATAATGAATTTCTTTGAAACTTTTAGTTCGGATCTTTTATCCCTTTTCATCTTTCATTATATATCTAGGTAGAACTCGTGTCGTCATATTTCTTAATAGATAGGCAAATTTTGATTTTCTTGCTTTTTCCTTCGTATTTAGATAAATTGACAAACACAAAGCCAAATATTCAAGGTCAATGAAAATTTTTCATTGCAATGTTCGAAGTCGGTATTCTTGTTATTTATGTTGGTTGATCGTAAGCGTTATAGATGACACCCAGAATAACGCGAATGGAACCGTCAGAAAGGAAACTACCAATCCAAGTAAGAAGAGAAGGGTCGAGACCAAATGCAGAGAGTTTGGCTAAAAGGCAGAATGCCGGAATCTATGAGAGGCCCTCAAGACGTAACCACACCCGACTCACCGAAGCTATGGTGGTAATGGTGCCAATGCGCGGTGAGGAATGCCATCAAATCGCCAATAGAGCATCCGGAACTAAAGTCATATCAGTTGTCTGTTTACAAGAGTCTCAAAAACCTTTACCAGAATTAAAACTATAGTTATTGGTGTGTAGTTAGAGAGATCGCATGCCTCTCCCTTTTTACGAACTGGCTGAACATGGGAGAGTTTCCACCACTATGGAAAAATATCTTTAGGATATGATACATGAAATATTTTCCTCGGCGGTTTAGCAGGGAGGAGGCACAGCCCTTCAGAAACAAGTCCTACACCGTAAATAACAAAATTCTTTTACCACATTGGTGTCGTCCTTTTGAATTTACAAATTTGAAGAAAAAAGTCGTAATCCGCGTCCCTGTAAACTGTCACTTTTGAGTCCAAACGGGCAATAAATGATAAGATTAATCCACTGTATTGGCACCGTTATTTCGAATTTTTGTATTGAAACGAAAAAATCGTAATTCGCGACCTCTAGAACCTCCTAATATCGATTTTGAGTCGGATTTGAAAATAAATTACAAAATCCGTCCGCCATATTTGGCCCGCCATTTTGAATTCTTATTATATAAAGGTATTAAAACGCTTTTTACCGGAATCAGGTACACATGTCGATTTTATAGTTGATCGGATATGTGAAAATAGATGAAAATTGTGCTTTAAGATTTGACCCTTACATACATTGAAAGTTATATAAAAGTGAACAAAATGTTCTTCGTCTAACACTTTTATATATCCCTTTTTTCGTGCTTTAACCCATTGTATCCCGCTCATAGATTACGTATCGATGTCACAGTGAACTCCCGTATTCATATTTATAACAACTTAATATAACTCATTTTACAAAAAGTACAATAAGAAGAGTAAAAATAAAGAAATATGGGATGAAAAATGGCAGCCTTGGAGAAGCGACGTAGGATTGCTGATGTAGTTTTCATGCACAAGATCCTGAATTCCTATATTGACTCTCCGGTGCTCCGTGCCAGGGTGTCGCTCAGATGTAATAGTCACAACTTTAGAGATGTACTCCTTTTGCATATCAATTTCTCTAGAACTAACAATGGTAAGCATGAGCCTATTAATCGCATGTGTGCGGCTGTTAACTGTGTTGCGGAGCACTTTGATTTAGATGTGGCAAAGACTGTACTGAAAAAGTGGCCAAGTGCATGTCGAGCCACGCATAGGATTCCGCAGAAATTAAACACCCTGAGATCGTAAGTACATAAAATTTAATAAAAAAAACAAAACGTAAGTAAGTACAATATTTAGGTACGTATAAATAGATGCAATTGTTTCGCTGATAAGAGCCAAGCTTATAAAATTGAGAGAAGATCGGAAGGTAGGTAGTTGGGAATCTAAAATGGCTAATAAACTTCTAACAACTTCAAATAAGTAATTTTCAATGGGATTTGTACGAAATTTTCCGTTTTACTAGTTGGTCGACTATTACTCGTTAACTTGTAAAGCCTACTTAGCTGTGATAGTTTTCCTTTTAACTTCGTTACACCTATATACTATTGCCGTAAATTTTTTCACATATCTAAAAATAACGTTTAGCTGGCAGGGGGAGGGACGCTTGCCTCTAACAAAAATTAGGACTTTAAAGCTTAATATTTCGCAAACGGATCCCTGAATCGAAAAATGGTTTTCACATACCCGCAATATTTTTGAACGACCTATCAAACGATACCCCACACCATGGGATAGACGCGAAAAAAAAATTCATCCCCACTTTACCTACACTTTAGCTACCCAAGAAAAATTTTATTTTTCAAGATTTTATTTTACCACTTACGTAATTAATATGTATTAAGAGTCTCTGAGCTAAGCCGCGGAGAGACGGACGGACACGGCGAAACGTCTTATATGCTTGTCGGGGAGCCTAATTTTAAATGTTACTCATTATTAAATATGTAACTTTCTTTGTCACTTTGTTAGGTATAACATAGCTAACATTTACACGTCTTGCATGTTAGGGAGCCCAACCTTAACGCATTCCTTTGAAATGTGTAAACGCTTAAGCGGGGATGGGAAATATTTTTTGGCTCCTCGCTGAGAAGTGTGCCTTCTGGGCTAGAATGGAAACTCAATTATTACTACTTTTAAAATCGCAGTAAATTCTTATTCATGTAATAATTATAAAGGAAGTAGTTCCGTTTAGGTGGCACGCCCGATTGTCTTGAAACTTTGCATAACGGTACTTCATTATGTCACAAATTTAACGTCATTTTAGGTGATAAGGTCATTTAAAGGTCAAAAGGTACTTTTAAAATTCAAACAAAAAATCAGTTTTTTGTGAATATCTTCCCAACGGAGAAGGGTAGGGGGGAAACATGTGTCCTAAGGTCTTCCAGGGGATGCCCACATTAATTACAAGATATGTCCTTTTACAGGAATAAAACGGACATTTTTCTGATTTTTCCGTTAAATTCGAATATTTTCATAACCGTAAATAATAGAAGTTCCAAATTTGGCCCATATATAGGTAACGAAGTCTTCTATAGGGCCACATAATTTATTTTTGGTGATATCCTTTCATAAGGACATAAAGGACTTTCAAATGGGCCGTATATTTGATGCACTGAAGAAGAATTACCAGACTTAATGTAAGGATAATTTATTCTTATGTGCACGAGGCACAAACAAAATAATACCAAATATTCTCATATCCTTACATCCTTAACACACACACACACGCATTTTAAATTTACTCTTTATATATAATTTGGTAGTCCTGAAAAGGACTGATTTTTTGGACTTTTCCATTTATTTTATTAACACCACTGCATAATATGTTTTGCCTTGTACATAAAATTGAAAGGATATAAGGATATTTGGTAATATTTTGTTCGTACCTCGTGCACATAAGTATAAGTTATCCTTACATTAAGTCTGGTAATTCTTTTTCAGTGCTCCAAGTGTAAGGCACATTTGAAAGTCCTTTCTATTATTTACCGTTATGAAAATATTTGAATTTAACTGAAAAATCAGAAAAATGTCCTTTTTAATCCTGTAAAAGGACATATCTTGTAATTAATGTGAGCATACCCTGGAAGATTTTAGGATACATATTCCTACCAAGTTATACCCCCTACCCCTCTCCGTTGGGAAGATATTCACAAAAAACTGAGTTTTTGTTTGAATTTCAAACGTACCTTTTGTCCTTTAAATGACCTTGTCACCTCAAAGGACTTATACCGTTAAATTTTTGACGTCATGAGGAACGTTATGCAAAGTTTCAAGACAGTGTGTAGCTAATAAAGTGTTACACCTGGCACTTCCGTTTATATGACAGGAAATTCCCATATTTCATTTCTCAGTCTGTTGTGAACTGTCAAGTTGCGCGGGTGCGTGGATTGTGAGAAAATCTGATTTTTTTAGGCTCATGTAAGTAAATTTTTTCCGATAGACGCAATCTTGTCTAGATTGTTGTTATAAAAACTTACAAGCAATAGACATGTTTTTCAAATAATATCGTACTATCAATTATTCTAAAATGAAATTTCGTTTATTTTCAATCTACGTGGTTTCTAACAATGAATGTTAAATAGCAGTAAGCTAAGTATGGGGCTAGTTCAAACAAAACTCTAACATTTTAGAACTAGCCCCAAAGGGGATCAGAGAATAAATACTTAATTTTAATGATAGTGGTTACTTTAATAAAAAAAAGTCGATTCGTTCTGTGGCAGCAGAATACGAAATTTGCTCACCCAAATATGCAAGGACACAAGTTGAGAAGCAAAACCAGATCGATGTGGATTCATTAGGCTACAAAAAGCCACATCAAGCTTTTACTGATAACCAAGCGAAAGAGCTTGAGGAGTACTTAAAACAGTCTTCTAATATTTATTTCGGCTTAACACCAAAATATGTCCAGCGTTTAGAATACCAATCTGTCCACAAATATAATTTTTAAATGCCAAGTACTTCGATAATAACAAGATTTAGTCAGTTCTTAAAGGACTATCCCAAATTAGCTATCGGTACCGCAGAGCTAGTTATTTTACAAAGGAATATGAACTGCAATCGATCAACAGTATTTGAATATTTGCAAAGTTTGCTGGAGCGATAAAATCATATGTATTTATTGTTTTTATGATTAGACATCCAAGTTTTGATTTTATATACAACTTTGCAGCGGCTAATACATGGAAGGTTGACAAAATTGGGTTGTACACTGCGCAAAGACTCCCTAAAATTATTCCTGAGAAAAGAGCAAAACAAGTAGGTGGTGTGACATCTAGTGAACGAGGAGTCCCGGTTACAATGTGTTTAACGGTGAATGCAACAGGAAATTCAATTAAACCATTATTGTTATTCCGAAGAAAGCGCTACGAGTCGCATTTCGTTCGGGATGGTCCTTCTGGGTGTGTTGGTTAGGGAAACAAGTTGGGCTGGATGACATCTAAAGAGTTTTTATTTTTTTTAGTATTGCTTTTATTGGAAAATCACGAGTCACACCTAGCGATTGAAATAATTGACTACACTCAAGCTAATACTGTGATACTTCTGTCTTTTCCACCGCAGTGTTCATATAAACTACACCCACTGAATAAGTCAATGAATTCTTGAAACAGTATAATGTCATCAGCACAAGATGCTTGGATGCGAAACAATCCTGGACCATCAATGACTATATACGATATTCCAGGACTTGTCGTTTAAGCTTTACCTAAAGCTATTTCACCAGAAAATATAACGAAAGGCTTTAGAGCTACAGGAATAGAATCTTGTAATAAGGATGCTTTTACAGGTGCAGATGTCCTCCAAGCTTCTGTTATTGACGTACCTTTATCAAGAATTTCAAGTTCACCGTCTTGTACATTAGAACATATACATTTTCTCTAATTCAGATTCGTCCTTTCAAAAAAGTCTAATTTAAAACAAAGTCTACACGTGGTGGCAATGGACAAACGATTTGTACACTTCCGGAGCGCAACAATTTCTTTGTCACAGCTGTAACTGAGATTTAAGTTGCAGAGTACCACAACCTGCCAGAAAGGTATATAAAATGCTTTTCCCCAATTTTTAAAGACTGAAATATTTGTTGTATTACGTTTTTTGTTAGTACGATTTGTTATGTTTCATTATTTTGCAGAAAGTATAATTTTTTCTGTTATTTTTATTTAATTATTTTCTTCAAAAGTGTGTTAAAACTTACCCCTGGATATATTAAAACTAGCTCCAGGGCAGGGGCATATTTTAACACTGATCGTCACAATTTTAATTGAATATATCTCTGCAACCTCTCGAACGAATATCTGAAGATAAATCTTATGCAAAAAGTATTAGAAATATACCCAGTTTCCCTTATTTAGAGAAGAAGAAGAAGAAAGAAAAATCAAGTACTTGCCTCGATTTGTATGTGCAGTGCAACACAAAATACAGCGACAGCAACTCAATTGAATAACAAGTGCTATCATTTTTAATAAGTAAAAGTTCGTCATATTTCCCTTAATAATGGAATAAAATGTATAACATAAATCATATCGTCATAATAATATAATTAGAGTTCAAAGGTTTTGCTCGAACGAAATTCTCCCAATTGCTCTCACAAACCCGGATACAAAGGAAAGCTCAAGCCCGCAACTGATTAATTTTATTATAGTACCATATAGAGGTCATCACTTCCTTTCATTTGAGACCACACATGTACTGATCTGTTGATATTTTCTATAGTTCCCGAGATATGAGGCCCTTCATCTTACAACTGAATTTTTGAACATCCCCTCGCCTTTCAACTGCCACATTTTATTACAGTATCGTGTGAAGGTAATGTCCTCCTTTCATTTGAGACCACACACGTTCCGTTAACTTCTATAGTTCCTATATGTCACCCTTCTGCCTTCAAACTGCGTTTTTCACCACTCACCTACCCTGTAACCATCACTTCTTGTCGAACTATCACATAGAGCTCATCTTCATTCATTTGAGACCTCATACTTGTCTGGTTCCCAACATATAACCCCTCCTAGAAGTCATCTTCCCCTTTCAATCCACACATCATATACTCCAATATTTTGTACTTTTCAGCCTTCCACTGAATATAAAAGTAATGTCGAGTTCGATTGAAGAAAGTGTTCTACACAGTTCTAACCTAACTGCTGTCAAAAGGCAGAAATTCGTTCGATTGATCATTTCGGTCGGAACTCGTTCCTAACGAGTTCCAACTCTAAAGTCGTCAGGTTCAAACGTTTTAGTTTCTCGGGTTGCACGCACACAAAAAAGGTAAACGTCAATGTCAGTTTGTTTTTTGCTGTGATTTTCGGGGTTTTTGGCTCAGTGTATCCAATAAATAATGAAAATGGAAGAAATAATAGATTTTTTTATGGAATTAAAATTATGGAGGTAATGAAACCTCGATTGTTTTTTAGCAACCCACGTTTTTATCCAACAAAACTTCTCAAAGAATAAAACATAATATAAACGTGATCAGCTGATTGTCAAACAATTTACATTAATTTACACACACAACTGGCTTTGGATTCTGTTTCATTCGATTGAATGGGGTTGGAACCTTTGATTCCAGTTCCGACCTAGGTTTCTCAATCGAACTTGACATAAGAACGTTACATTAGATCGTGTTTTCTAAATACGTGTTCGAAGTTTTGCAATACGCGTGTGGTTCCTACCTCTGCAATACACGTATAGTTCGAACTTTTGCAATATGCGTGTAGCTCGAACCTTTTCAAGGTTCGTGTAGTTCGTGTTTTTAATAACGTGTAGTTCGGGTTCGTGTTTTTAGAGTAATTTTTCTGAGTACACATGAACACGTGTAGTTCGTGAAAAAGTGTATTCCGGAGCTCTGATTCATATGTAACTTATTTGGTGTTGCCGTCGATAAGTATGCAATACATGGGTTTGATTCATTTCGCAACATTCATACCAAGTTAAGCGATAAACTTGAAAGCTTTATTCGCTCAACGCAAACATAACAACTTCCAACATATGGTGAAGGAATAAAGCCTTGAAGCTCTAAGCTTGACTTGGTATGAGTGTTACGAATCGAACCAAATTTCAGAAAAGGGATGTGTTTGAACGATATTTTTTTAAATTTTTTCATTAGAAAAGGTCGAAATATTTTTACATCATTAGTTTCCTAAGGCTACAAAGTTGTAAACAGTGTCTTAGATTATTTCGTACGTCTTATATATACTTGTAGCGACAAGGCGAATTGATGAAATAGTTTTTCATACTCCCATAAGAATCAATGTAAAATGAAATACGAATTATTCTTCTTTTGCACATTTAAAAATTTCGCTGTCCAGGCTTGTAACATAAAAAAGGCAATAGATACTGTATTGCATAGTATAGGCCTGTTCAAAATTTAAGTTTTTGCAGTCGATTGCAATTTCTATGTGTGTAGTCAATTATGTAATTAATTAATCTTTCTCGAAATAATTTAACAAAGAGTACTTCTTTTACATAGTTTTCTATATCACGATTAGAAAAATTGTCCTACATTATGGGCCTGTTCAAATACCAAAATGACAACATCAAATTTGTGAATACTCTTAAGGGAAAATGCCATTTAAATTATTGAATTTAAATTTATTACACATTTATCACGTAGGTGAATTCATGTCAAATATTTTTTTACAATTAAATGCATATTATATACCTTAAGTGTCAATGCAGAAAAGCATTTCTTATTTACATAAGTAGTTTACTTCTGAATGCCTAAAGTTACGTGTATGTAACAAACCTAAAACTGTGTAGAAAATCTATTTCACTTAGTCCAACAAAGTTTTAAAAATTATCATCAGGTTCTTAAATGTGACATAATACGTTGACAACATGTCAGGCAATAAAGGGTGATGTTACTCCAGAGGGTGCGATTTTATCGTGAACAAGAAAAGGGAAATAGTGGTGTTTTGAAAGTAAAATAGTGATATTCAGACATATGTTTTGGACGAATTTTCTGATTTGGACTTTGACAATTTTTTGTGAATTTGGATTTGGACTTTAGCGATTTTTTGGACACGATTTTTGGACTTTGTTGTATTTTTGCTGTGGCTGCGACTGATTGGAACATCATTGACGACTTGACGTTTCTCTACATAGAGAAGATTCTTTATTTTTATTTAACCCTTTTTTTGGACACACACCATCGACATTCAGCACGTTAAGCACCAAATCAAAAGTGAAAAGGTATCCCAGCCAGTTTTGGTGAAGGGAATTCCGGGTGCTATTGTTGGTCACTTGTGCCGTGTCGGGAAAATTGGTGTCGGTTTTTTTTGTGTTTTCTAATCTTTTTTTTGAGTAAATTTAATTAAGTTTGGGAATTTCGATAAGTAAGTGAGTTGTTAATAGAATTGAATAAAGAAAAGAATTATAGTGAAACAAGTGATACATTTAAATCCGGCAATCCTTTCATAAAATTTAATTAAGTGCATGAGCGGTGTTGAAGTGTTGAAGCAAGCTTGTGAATAAGTCCTGTGAAAGGTGCAGGACTCTTGCAGCTCCCTCAACCAAAGATTACGCACATGACGAAGTAGTGGCGGTTTATTTCACCGTGAAGCTCTCATATTATAATATACATGGTTTTATACATATTTTTAATTGCGTGACTGTAGATATTAACGTTCAAGACTTTAATTCGTACATACATAAACTTCAGTCTACTTTATTCTACATGAATTTTTAATATGAGCTTCTTCAATTAATGCATACAAATGTAGACGCAATTTACAATTAATTCAAATTTGTACGAATTGCGATTTGAATTAAATTATAAAAAAATAATACAATGTAAAGTAAGTTTTACTGCGGATGTAAAGTGGACTAGGTTTCCTTCTAAAAGCGGTCACTGCGAATTCTACCGCTGGATAATGGTAGAGAGTTTTTGTGCAAATGCGCAGGGTTTCCTAGCTCTTAGTTTGACTTTCTGTCGCCAGAAAGTTCCCTGTGCGTCTCTCCTACGTAATTACCACTAACAAGGTTCAAGGGCAGATATTTGACAAAGTACGCCTTTTCCTTCCTTACCCGTGCTTTTCACATAGTCAACTGTACACGGTTGTGTCACCAGAAGTTTCTGCCGATGCGTTTTACATTCAAATCTTACCCTGTTTTCCCTGAAAGAAGCCATTACAGACAATATAGTGTTCCGCGAAGCTCTTGCATGTCTATTTCTACCATTTTTCTTATTTATATCATTCCTTTTCTTATCTGTTCCCTTAACACGAGAAAATTAAGCCTACGGTGAAGACACCTCCCGATAATTAAAAACCTATGCCGCTTACCTTACCATAAGATGACGAGGAAGCCCTCAAAATCGTTTCCCTTGCCTTCTGTGCAAATGCACAGGGGAACTTACTATTACATGTAATTAGAAAAAAAGGAATTGGCGCCTAGCCAGTTAGGATGATAAAAGCTTTGAAATTTTGGCTAATGATATAGGTATATAGGTCTCCCTCCGTAAACCAAGAGTTCTTGTTGGATTCGTCCTTCCTTAAAACTCTCAGGCCAGGCAATTTTCTTGAAAAATCCTTTTCACTGCCTCCTCATGTCATATTTTCGTGCATTATCCAACTAAATGCTTTCTGCGAGGATAAGTGATTGGTGGCAATTTGCCCAATCTCATTAGGACTTAAATGCGATAGATTCTTACGTCTTGGCTGTCTGGGGGTTACAGTATTGAAGGTAT
>QYTT01088366.1:23869-61474 GCA_006980735.1 Dasypogon diadema | reverse complement strand
ACGAAAGAGAGCCTTCAAGGGAGCTTCAACATAAACATGTCAAAAGGGGCGTGAATTATGATCTAACCATAATTTTGGTAGCAGACCGAACTTGCACATGGAGATGCGCTAGGCCTCATGAGGAATTTATTATGTGGTCGATCAGATATGCTGAATCAAATGAGTATTTATAGCGTGACGGAAAGCGGAAAAGCCGTTGATTAAGATACACGAGCTTTATATTTTTATTTCACATTTTTCAGGGTTTAGTTTATTGTGAAAGCGAAAAATATTTCCGCCAGGAATTATTTATGTAATAAAAAATGAAAATCCACATAAGTAAAAATTGCTTAATTTGAAAACAATTTATTCGCTGTTTGTGACTTTATGGTGTTAAATGGATTGTGATGCCAGGATGGTTAATCCGTTGTGAGCTTCTGTCTTTTCATAATATAATGGCTTAGTTCTCTTTCTTTGTTACTTGATTAATTTTCCCTGATGGCCTCATACACCGGTATCCACACTAAAGTCATTTTGTTTTCTCTTAATTAAGGAGGTTCAGATAGTCTCAGCAAGCTTAGACGCCAAAGTCTAATAGAATGTATATATTGGTGTTTGAAAGGTACCTTTCAAGGCTCTCCGCTTAAAAGGCTGTCAGCAAAATTCTAAAAGAAATTGATAATAATTGATAGATCGCTGATTCAAATCCGGCTCGAAGGACCAAGTGTTGGGCGAACTGAAGTAGCAACAAGAATTATTGATTAATGAGTAAACTGTTTTCACCTCTCAGTTTTACCTAAGACTAATTACAAAGTTAACCTTCGCGTAACGCACGCAAATGCTGAATATAATAATTCAAATAATTTAAATGTTCAGTGAGTAATAAAATATGCAAGCATTCGCTGGCCTAGTTGTAGGTGTATTACGCTGCAGGTTGCAACAGAACACTTGTTTCCACTCCATTTTCATACAATAAGATGCACGAATGGATTTCCAGAAAACCATATTACAAGATAAATAATGTTGTCTTCTGTTGTGAACAGGTAATAAACCTTTTCGCTCGTGTAGGCCTATAACTTTCTATAAAAAATCGGGCACCAATTCTTTTTCAAATCCTTCAAGAAATATTACGTGAACTGTTGTGTAGCTTTGCTTCAGAAATTAAACCTGAATAAAGATTCGAGATTTATGGAAAATCTTGAAATTTAATGGTTCGTCATCTTGCATAAAAATCAATGAGTTTGTTGAGGAAAGTGAAAAAGTTTATGATAACCTTATTTACATCCGAATTTGGGATGGAGGCAGCGGCAGATACAGATGACTGGTCGAGGAAACAAACAGTTTTGAATAATCTTACATCTAAACGTGAGCTGGAACGAAGGCAACTAAAATCCATCAAAAGTGGTGAATACAAAACTCGGAAGATGGACTAGAAATGTGAGAGACTTTTCTGCATTAAATTTAACCACCTCTATCATGCAAATGCAACTGCAGATATACGCAGGGTGACAAACGAAAAATTATATAGGGGTGCGATCGGTTTCGGGGCGGGTTATCTCAGAAACGGAAGGATATAGATGGATACATATGGCATACCAAATTAATTTGCTGGCGACAAAGACCAACAAGAACTTAGTGCCAATTTGCGCCTTGTTGCTGATCATGATCAGAATTCCTATCGTACTAATTAATAACAATTTACTACAGACGATTTAACTTTATGATATAGAGATTTAGTTCGCAAGACCTCGGTGGCCAATTGACCTCACTATTTTGGGAGATTATACGTCCGGGAAACTTCTCATACAGGAGAGTCATTTTGTCGTGGGCTGTATGGCATGTGGCGCCTTCTTGTTGAAACCACATATCATGGATGTCATAGTCTTCCAATATTGGCCACAAAAACATTTAAAAAAAGTGGTCCAGTGATTCCTCTAGCAAAGAATGCACACGCGGTGACTTTATGTGGATGCATTGGTGTTTCGACAATTGCCCTTGGATTTTCAGTAGCCCATATTCTACAATTTTGGTTGTTGACGTAGCCATTGAGATGGAAATGGTCTTCGTCACCGTAGGGAACTTCGGTGGAAAATTCGTTATACGCTTGTCTTTGTTCGTGTATCCAATCGGCAAATATACGGCGCTTTAAATGATCCGTCGGCTTAAGTTCTTGCGTTAATTGAATTTTGTACGCGTTCACTGAGAGATCTTTAGTCAATATCCGATGCAAAGTGGCCGTGGACAAGTGCAATTCCTGTGCTCCATGTGGAATAGAGATGTTCCATGATTCAATATGTACGTGACTGAAGACGTCAAAACAAAAAACTAACCTCCAAAAAACAAGCAAGCTACTGCTTCCACAAATATTATATTGAATATAATTTTATCCTGCATTTTTCGTTGGATTACTACAAGTAGATGATATAGAAAGAAGTATAGTTATAGTAAGTTACACTCCTTTTAAATGCAGTGAATATTAAATGATCACTAAATTTGAAAGAAATTTCGCTAGCATTTCATAACTGGTATTTTATACACGCAGCTACCAGTTTTTATTTTATCTGAATGCATGTGTTCATGGGTTGGCAACGGTTGGCTATCGTAGAATTTTTATATGGTTGTATTAATCATGTTTATGAGTAATATAAATTCTCTTCCGCATAGCAAAATTATGTATTATAAGTTTCTCTTTTCTTTCTTTCTCAAGACTATATGTGTTGTTGATTGTGAAGACAATATAACAATTCTACATATTTCAAAGTCTAAATATTTAAAGCAGAAAATTTAACAGAAGAGTGTGTTTATCATCATCAAGACAATTTGGGCTTAAAAGGGTTAGAGAATATTAGACCTAATGATAAAATCCACATTGCAATTAACAAATTCCTGAAACTTGCGAGGAAAGCAAAAAAGGTTAAGGAACTTACAACTGCCCAATGAAATCCCAAAAAATATAACTTTTCAAATCTGTTCATCCTTTGTAGTGAGAAAAAAATATTTCAAAAGTGAAAATACCTCTGTCCTGGAATTTCAGTGAATGCCTCCATCCCAACCAAACATTCATCAACTGTAAGTGTGCACTTAAGAGATTAAAAATTTTCCAGCTTTCAAAGTGTATCTGAGAAGATGGGTTGAATATAGAAAGCATAAAAGGAAGAGAATTCATGTTTCAACCAAGAAAAGCTCTGATACCAACAATGAACTTATTTTCTTGCTTTAAGGGTAAAAGATTTTGACTTCTAGGAACTTTTCCACGATAAGATTGCCCTTAAAGCGTATCTTGGATTGTTATCGATTAATGGCAGATATCAAAATTATAAATATACAAACTGATGGGAAGATAATTCGCTAAAACTTGTAATCAATTTTCACCGGCTTAGGGCTTCTTTTCCTTTTTTCCAATTTAAGAATTCGAATTCAATAATATTAGCTTTCGATTACAAACAAACCATCGTTGTTCGTTGTATGAACAAAGAAGAATAAGCGTATCAAGTGGAGTTACCGAAAAACGACCAAACTTTTTTGCCAACCTTGGAGTTGACTACCTGTAGGAAAGGAAGGATTAGTGGTGACTTATAACATTCCTAGCTGCTTATATGTCGTCCCATTATTTGTCATCTATACGATTACGTTGTTCGATTCCTTATCGGTTTACATATTTACACAGTGTTAATCGTTATGAAGTAAAATAATTGGCAAATTAGGAATCAATTGAATTGTTTTGAAGCCAGTCTTCCAAAAAAATTTTAATTCACAATCCATACTGAACTATAGGTCTACCCAAATAGAAGAGTTCGCTGGTGCACGACATCATGTAAGTATGTAATTATAGTTCGAGGTATATCGAAGTGGACCGTCTGCTGTCTTCGATTCCTTCTTCGTCCCTTTGCAAAGATTCGCTTTTAGTCCTAAGCAATCCCTATCCTTTTGAGATGATATCCAAAGCTTTCGTGCCCAGTAGATGTAAAAACAAACCATTTTGGTGTTCCTTGATGATCCACTTTAGATCAAGTCTTTCACCATGCTTTCCTCAATTGCGAGATATTTTTGGAATCTCCACATCACCTCCATTTTTTCTAAGGGCTTTTTGTTCCGAAGATCTCTATGTGTTCTCTAGCCTAACAAAGTGCTATCTCATTTTCTGAGGTGTACTCATGAAGTTTTTCTATACATTCCAACAGTAGGGATGAACTTACTTCTACCCCATCCATGCAACTTACCACTACTTGATTGTCGCACCTAACCCTACCGAGCAGAACCACAGGCGGCCCTTCTGGCTAACCTTAAATCTTCCGAGAAGATTGCACCTGCATCTGCCCCAGGATCATAGGTGGGTAAATACGTGAGTACCAAATCGTCGATCCTTTCTGTGGAAATGATTCGTCATTGATGTCTTCGGAAACTTTTCGGGCTGAAACCTTTGAGCCTCTTGGTGCTACTTTTGGACATCGTAACTTTCCTGATATCTTTTGTGTTATTAAGATTTCTCTATATCCATATTTCGTCCCTGACGAATAGCGCAGACACCGTTCAGTTGTGTCCTGGGTACGGCTTCACTTCCACCTCCCGAGTGCCACCTGAAGAGAGATTCTAGCGCAGCTTTGTGTACAGTGCGTAAATGCCCGTAATAGACGGCTTCCATTATACCCTCTCCTAACGTCCACCTAGCATGCCTTAAACCACCAGACCAGAATTGCACATATCTAGTGTGCCATGGCGAAATATCCCATTTAATCTATACACACTTCTACATTAATGCAACATCACATTCGCTTTTCTGATATTTTCTTCAGCATGCAGATTATCGTTCCTGTCTTTCTTGTGGTGATAGTGAGATCCTGTTCCTCGCAGCACTTTTGCATAACTCGGGGAGCATTCTTCATGATATCATCGGTTGTGGACATGAACTTAACCCTTGTCATCAATGCCATATTTTGAAGATACTCATTCAGAGTTGTGTACTCCACTCCACCACCCTTTCAACTATTTTCAACGGAATGGATGCCAGACTAAACAGCCTGAAGCGTTTCGTCTTGGTGTAACCCCTTTTGCGTTGTTTTAGCATAAAATGACCTTTGTTTTCCCCAATTTTTTTGGTATATCCTCTGTAGCAGGACAGGCAATAAATATTCCCGAAATCCATAGTACAATGGCTTTTTTGCTCACTATAGTAAGATGGGAAACATCCCACTGAGGTCCGAATTTTTGCAGACCGCGAAGCTCTATGCGGCCCTTTTCACTCCCTCCAAAATCTGCTTCTCGGTATAATATTATAGCCATTCAATTACACACATTCCAAATTCCCTTCGAGACATAACTTCCTGGAAAGTGTGTATCCATCAGAATCCTTTTCATCTCCTCCAATGTTTTCGTCATTTTTTCAGTATTATTTCCCGCAAGTTAAACTTTGGAAATCGGGCCTTTAGAGAGTCTCTTCTAGTTTGTGGGTGAATATGTTTTACTTAGTTTGCCAAAATGTTTCCATTCCTTCTCATTTGAGGTAAATAATTTTTTTTTAAAACCTCAGTCAAATGAAAGTGATCCCATTCATAAAGAAGAAAACGTGAACTTAACTCAAAATAAAAAAGACAATTAAGCCAAAAAGCATTATATTCAAGAATTTCCAGTTCAAGAGCCATGAGATTGATAACCTCAGCCACAATCATTAAGTAAAGTTCTCAGATACAATAACTTATTTAGGAGACAAAGCGAACCAAAACTTCCAGGTTAATGTTTTAGAATAATTAAAACAGTTCATTAGAACTGCCGAGCGAGCCGTTTTTACTTAATTTATAACCTCCACGAAGTGCCGAACTCTTGGATACACCGCTTAATTTTTTGCTCATAAAAATTATGTCGAAATTGCCAGTAACTGTTTCCTTACTCCTATAAACTATTTCTCAGCAAAATTTTCCTAATTTTCCTCATGCTAGAACGGTTGCTGAAAGAGCCGTAACTATTAACCCAAGTAAAAATTTCCGAAGCATGCTACCCAACTAGTCTGCAATACTCATCTGCTCCCTAACAACTATGTGGAACCCACAGAAAAAGCGGGTAAACAAAGAAGGTAGGGAAGAAGTCATTAAGGTAATCGCACATCAAGTGAGGCATGAAATCAGGATATCAACTAACACGAGCTCATTACCTTAACCCTTCCGAGAAAATACGATGCGTTAGCACCCCCAGGAGGAGTGAAGGGCCCCCTTGATACTGAATTCCTAGGCTTCTTTTACATTATAAAGTTTCCGCAATTATTACCTCGCCCCCTTGGGCGTCTTTAGCTCAAACTTGGTGTAGGTGCATGGGATAAATGGTGGTGACGCCAAAGACTCAAAGGCAGCGAGACCACAGACATAGTGGATGGAGGGTGGTTACACCCTCGATAACATGAAAATATGACATAAATGAGATGTGAGTTAATTGTTTGGGGCGCCGCAGACGACAGTCCCCCGAGAATGGCTACAGTTGACTATTTATCAAACCAGTCCCATGTTCCATCCCTTGCCATCTCCTTTGGTACAGTAGATAATCCTTGCTGGTGTTGTTTTCACTTACACATTACAACCCTTTACTTGCGGGTGCTCTACCAGTTGACTCCTATAAATGCACGTTAAGTGGGTAGCTTATAGCTCATATTCTTGTATCGCTGCTACTTACTTTTGAGAACGGTGGTGAGGGAAGTGCTTTGTTTGCATTTTGTTTTTCATTTCTTAATGAGTACGAGTTGAAAATGATTTCCCTTTGCTGATGAGGGATTGCTAAATTCTCCCTGAGGGCTGTTTTAATTAATCTTAACTCTTAATTACGACAGACGAACCTGGAGTGGTTAATAATTAAATGGAAGTGACACTAATAAGGCGATAAAGAAGATTGCTTCACAGGTTGGATGAAGTATGCAGAAATGATGTTCCTGTGTTGGTGTTTACAAGATATTGAAGACTTCTTACATTAAAGCAGATTTATGTTTAAAATAATAAATTTCCTCCAATTTCTGGTGATATAATGCACATAATCGCTCGCAGAATAAAACGAATGTCACTATAATTTGGGGCTTTTAGTGCAAAAAATCATAAGAAGCTGGACTATAATTTCGGGAAAGAAGACACCAAAATTGTCCAACCGAGAAAAACCCATGGTGCGAAGAAGTGATGTCCTTCACTATGTAAAAAGGGACAAGGGTGTCTACATGTTATTGAATCGCTACTTAAATAAGAATTGGGTGATTGAGATGGAAAAAGACGCATCGTAGGTAATGACAAATTTAAAAATCCTCCTCATTAATAAATACCTTCAACAGATTACAGCACCCTAGATTTCGCGTACTCATGACCTATGCAAAATTTCATCGAAATCGATGATGATCGATGTGTCTACGAAGAATGAAAGTTTATTGGTCAAATTCGTTATATCTTCTTCGACATCATTTAATTATTTAATCTCTATTTTAAATATTTTTTTCTGTTTATAAGCATTTATAATAAATTATTATACTAGCCAAAAACATGAAACACAAAAGGTAACCTGCAACCGCTGTAGCCACCACACCAACCTAACCAAATTTTATATGAACAAAATAAAGGAAATTCTTTAGTAGATTATATTGCTTGTAAGATTGGTTGACTATTAAATACACTGCTCTTAAGTTTCAAAATTGATATCATTACTGAATCCGGTCCGAAGGACCAAGACGTTTATGACTATGTAGGTTTTATCGGGTAAATGATTTTTATTTTAGTTTCTCGCTTTTGGCACATTTTACCTTATGGTTTACCGCATTTGTACTTTATACAATAATTTACAAATAATACACTAGAGTACTTAAAAATATTTCTAATTAAAATTTCCTTTCGATACTTGATAAAATGAAGTAGCTTTTCAGTACGCTGTTTTACTCGGCCATTAAATATCCAAATTTTAATTTGAGAAAAAATACTGAAACCGAGTAGATATCCGCAGGCGTACGTGTTTCAAGAGAAATATACAATCTAAATTGTTGGGGACTAAATCATAGTTTCCGCTTTTAGCGAGGAAAAGTTAAAGTGAGTTACGAATTTTCTTGCACTAATGTATCTCATGTGGTAACTTTCACAATAAAAAACATATGCTATCCATAATACTTGGATATAAACTACCGAATTCGGATATTTAAATATTACTGAAAATTTGCATATGGTTATAACCGTCAGGCCGGAAGTTGAGCATGAATGAAATCTGACTTAATTTCAACGACTGTGACTGATGAACCTTGCTATTCATTGGCTCTTCTGTAATTAATTAAAAATCCCCAAAAGTTGGCATAAATTAAATTAAAACTTGGAGAATTTTTAAAAATTTATAAGGGTCAACAATAAAAGATAATTTTATGGGTTTCAAGGTAAATAAAATTCCCGAGTTAACTTAATATTTCGAGATCACACAATGTTCCCACACAGCACGTAAAAACTGTTGGCATGGGTGAAATGAAAAAAGAATAAAAAAATTTAAATTTTCATGAATATTTTCCATCATCCTCATATGAACGTCATTTGAAATTGTGTACAGGAAAAATGGGGAACTGTTCCCTTTGTGTGTAAGTGCTATGTGCTAGAAACAGGGAGTAATTATTTCGCCAAAATTATCCGCGACCTTTCCTTGGTACAATATTTTGAAAATGGTTATTGATCGAATAGAACGCAAAACCACTTTAATAAACATTTTCATATGTTAGCTCTTTTACAGCAGGAATTATTTCCAAAACCAGCTCTCATCCAAATTACTCTAGAGAGGCAGTGAATAATTGTTGGTTTGCTACTTTAAATAAAATTATGTGAAATAGTTCCTCTTTTAGAACATTGCATAAAAAATTCTGCTTCAGTGAATTTCAATTTCTTAAGTACTTATCTGGGAGAGTACAAGCAAGCGTGTAATTTAAAATGGGTATTGCATCAAACCATTATTAACACTGGGCTCGAACACGTAGTAGAATACACAAATTGTAATAAATATTTGTCTTCCATGTTTATATCGAAATTGCTGGTAGTGTAAATAAATATTACCAGAGTAGGTACATGCCAGGCACTTAATAACAACTGCAGCCTAGTGCTAGAGCTGTGACGTCCGTTTTCTCCCCATGCAAATTAATTAGCCTAATCAAATTGACTTTGCCCGCAGCAACTTCTCTGTCAATAAGTCAAGCTCTATGACAAGTCAAAGCCATCAGAAGGACCTGTGAGTTATGCTATTCATTTGCAATATTCAAACCATATGACCTGATAAACTAGCTCTCTTAGTGCGGGTGGTGTGCTTGGCTTTGTTCCTTTTATATGTAGATTTTGGATGGACAATATTAATGTCCTTTTGGATATGCAATTAATGTTTTCTTTGTAAGTCAATTAAAGATGGTTCTACCTATCAGTGCACTAAGAACCTATAAATACTTTTGGTTTGGTTTTCATCCCGTATGCTAGAAATTGTCTTTACAGGAAACATAATATGGTTAATTTTCAATACACTTCAAAGCAATTCAATTTCTCACGATATTAGAAATTGTGGACATGTGAGGTTATATTGCATATTGAGCATTCTATGAAAACTCAATATTTAACTTGCAAACAACTTTTTTATTAAAATTCATTGCATGCTTCGCTCATAACAAGTACTTGCACTCAGGATATACACGCTTTCATAGTACTGGGTCTTTTGATGTGGCTTCTAACCGATACTATTTCATGGCAAAATTTACTAACCTTAACAGCAACAAGAAAGGGAAAGCTATGGAAAACCTATTTTTCTTTAAACTGGTTACAATTTTACACAGATATATGGGAATTTTTCTTTCTTTTCAATTACCAAACTTGTTAAATTAAAAAAAAATTATTTTAAATAAACATAAACATAAATGTCTATATCTTAATAAGCAGTATAATGGTTCTGGGTAGGGGGAGACAATGGATCGCTAAAAACATGCTCTGCATGCCAGTCAGGATGGGTGGTTCGGGTCTCACTGACTTGTTCTGACTTGAAATCGAGGTTCCTTTAGGCCAAAACATTCGTCCCAGTGTTCTGCCATAGGGACACTGCGATTTCTATGCTATGGGTGGATTCAGTGGGGGGTCGCTTCCTTAACGTTCGCCCATCCTTTCTCCAACTGGAATGAAATAGTTTATGGAAGATCCGATCAGTGGAAATTCGGAATTGGTGGACTTGGTATTTGGAGGTGCTCGAAGTATAGGGGCATCGTCAGAACGGATTATAGTCCTGGCATATATCATCAACGCCTTCGGGAACTACATCGCACAATTACACGCCACGGAAAGACATGAACTGGTCGCCTCGGCAAGCGAGCGACTTCGAAATCAGTAACCCTAGAACTCGATTGCAGGACACTTTCGGCCGCCACAGTCCGGAATGTCTATTTGGACATGCGACCCCCGAAGCGATCCGGTTTAGCTAGATGGCGTGGGGGTTTGCCCACACAGCGATGGGGAGGGTACCCTGTTCCACAGGTACTTTATCTGCCCAGTGCTGGGTGATCTCATGGACTTCGTTGGCCGCATGTACCGGCTGGGCAATCCGTCATTCAGTATCACTAGGAAATCGTTTCTCCTGGGACCAAGTACCTGCAGTGGGGTGAATCGCTTTCTCAGCTTCGTGCTGACGCTGGCCAAAGCTACGATTCACCTCTATTGCTTGAAGAAGGAGAGTGGGTATCACACCTCTGACACAGTACACGAACAAAATGGGCCGCAGGGCTTCTCCCTGCTCTAGAACTTTGACGCAACGCGGGAAGGCTGAGTCTTTCTTTGGACCATACCAGAAAAGTTGGAATGATGCCGGAAGCAACTTGTAGCCATATGCACCCCTATAGAGTAGTATTGCGGAACTTTCTCCCATTTCAAATTTGGCGTTTTAAATCCAAAGTTTTGGGCTCTTACTTAGCTTCCCACTTGGCTGGGGCAATTTCATGGCAATAAATGTTTTCCAGTCAAAATTTTTTGTGAAAATTTAAATTTTTGATTTTTTCACCCTACTGATTTTATATTAAAAAATTTTCTAAGGCAACGCCTTAGAGAGTTAGCCCATCTGCGAGTTGATCTTTTGATTCTTCCACCATAGTAGTACCACCATAGTAGGGTCGCTGATATAGTTTCTATACATCAGCTCCCGAATTCCCATATTGACTCTCCGGTCACAGTTTGAGAGGTGTCCCCCTTTTCCATATCAACTTCTCTAGAACTAACTATGGTAAGTATCAACCTATTAATCACATGTGGATGTTAACCATGTTGCGGAGCGCTTTTACTTGAATGGTACGCAGCCATCGCGTAGATCAAGTGAAAACAGAGTCTTTAGTGAGTAGTTTTAATTTTAATTTTATCTTTAACATGCAACTTTTAGGTTTGAAGAAGTTAACGAATAATGGGTAGAAACTATAATATTCAATGAGAAAAGAGAAATGCATTTTTTAATTAGTATATAGAGGACCACATGCTGTCAAAGATAAGACGTGGGAACTCCGGTCATATCGCGAAATTATTAAAAAAGAACCCAATCTTTGGTTTTCCATATTCCATCTGATGAAAGTGCTTTGGCTTTGACTTTATCATAAAAGATCTGAATTAGAGGAAACTCTCAAAGTTCAACGATGAAGAAAAACAATCTAAAGCTTACAAATAAACTTGAATATGAATACCAATTCCCTTTTAAAATGTCTAGCCCAAAATTATGTTGTTGGTACATTCAGAACTTTAGCTAAAATCCGAGACCAAACAAGATGAAAAGTTCCACTTGTGAACTCTACCCCAATCAACCAATTATTGCCCGACCAAGGTTTATCAATAATTTCATTCTGCACTTCCATTTTCACAACCGCACTGTACAAATTTCGAATTATAGTAGGCACTCAATCTAGTACTATCAACCCAGTAGTTGTTGGGCCTATAACGCTTCAACTTCGCCACCACTCATTCAATATTCAACGAAAACTGTAAACAACACTTCGAAGCACTCTCGCCATCTGATCCATCATTAAAAACTTTGAAATGTTCGTAAGTAGCTGTTCTCCAGTCTCCTTTCCTTAAGTAAAAACACAATAATGAGGTTATACCATCTACAAAATGAAATCTACACTCTCCTCCCCTCCCTTATCCGCTTTACAACCCAACCGACATTTCTCAGCGACTGGTCTAATTCCACTTTACTACTGCACGGAGTATCATGACTTATTAGTAGCAAAGTTGAAAAGCTGCATGTCGACGACACAACAACTTTCTTTACTTAACGAAAGGAAAACTCAATTGAGAGTCAGCATCACTTCCGGTTTGGAACAGCTAGAGGCAAACTTCCGTTGGGTATTAATAACCATTCCCTGTTCCCGACGCTCCATCGAATAAACACCCCTGTACCATCCGCTTTAAATTATGCTGTGTAACGTAAAACTTTCGACGGGCAACAAGTGGTTGTTATGCTTCCTATACAATGTGACCAGACGAAGTGTGCAAAGAGATGATGATGGTGCGGGAAGGTGGAACGCGTAGAGGGCTATGTCTATTGAAACACTTTAAGTAGTTGTGGTAGTATCGGGAGGAAGTAGTTTCTGCACAAAAAATAATTATTTACTTCCGATAAAACAAGTTCATGCCCTTAAATTCTTAGCTCAAGTTAATTATAACCAGCTTGAGAGAATATTAATGACACGAAAACTGAAAGGGCAACGATAATACTGAAGTTGTTTGCAGGTTAGGATGAAGAAAGAGGATATTGAGGTTATACTTGAGACTCCATATATCTTGCCAAGAAATTGCGAGTTTAAATAAATAGCAATCATTAAATCTGTAGAATAGATCCAACTGCTATGATGGACTGCTTAGGGTTTAAAATATCACAGTCCTAGATATGTAAGTGGCTCTTCTTATATTACGACACCAATGCACATAGAAATATATGTAGAAGATACATAGTCCTGTCTATTTTTAAAGCCTTTCATCCTTTATACCTTTCCATTTGTAAGACCCTTCTATTTCATGTTTTGTTAACAGCTCATAACAAACACGATGTAATTTTTAGTGAATTTCTTCTAAACAAAAAAAACAAAACTAAAATTTGATGCGGACTGCTGTTCTACCAAATCAACTTTAATCACGTAAAATCTAACTTTCTGGCACAAGCGTTCATGCAATAAGGATAAATTAAGAGAAAATTCGCAATGGGGCCGACGAGCTCTGTACAAATTTTCCATTAAATTAAAAAGTATTTCGTTCCCGCAAATCCTTTGGGATAAAGGAAAGCGCTTGTTCCTTGCAGTATTTATTCAGTGTTAACGTTTGCACTTGAAGCACCTTCTGTCTTCCTGGGTTTGTTTTCAATTATGTTCTCTTAATGACTGCGATGTAACACTACACTTAAAATTTCGGGTAATGCATATACTATTTGATCTTAACCCCCAAAAGCTATCAAAGGTGAAATTTCACCCCAACTCAATTTTATTCTAATTCTATTCAAGATCTAAAAAAAGGTAGCACTGATCGTTTAGGATTGAGTTCGGATTGAGTTTTGGTTAAGTTTCAAGTTGGACTAAAGTAAACTTTTGTAAGGAATATTTTTTTTCCTAATTTTTGTTGAAAAATGGATTTAGCCACTAAAATTCAAGTATTGTGTATCGTGTATAAACGCATAAGTGGAAACGCCATAAAAGCGAGGGATGATTTTTATTTTTATAAAATTCAGAACTGGGGGAAGAGACCAAAGAAGACTTAAAGAAAACACACAAGTACAACAGTAAGAAATGATAGCCAATTAAATTGTGACGCTTTTAAGTTAACGCTGTAAAAGAAATCTTCGTAGGATCCGGATGAAGTCCAAATCAAGTAATCGAATCGAAAATTGCTAAACTTTCAAAGCGCAAATCGCAAACTTATAGGTAGCATTTCGAGACACATCCGAACAGCATCTGGGCGCTTGCGTTTATGAGCGCGGCGCCGCCCAATACAACGAACGTAAACATTGTTATTAACAAGTTGAGTGCCCCAATTATCATAAAAGCTTTCGTGAGAGAATTACTTGGTAAAATGCATTTGTCCGGAGAGAGCTTTTAAGTGCCGGTCCCCATGGACCGTCATGGCGTTTAACGTGTTAATTTAGGAATTTTTATTATTAAGGTAAGTAATTTTCAATGGAATTTGTACGAAATTTTCCTTTTTACTAGTTGGTCGACTATTACTATTACTCGTTAACTTGTATAGCCTACTTAGCTGTGATAGTTTTCCTTTTAACTTCGTTATATATACTATGCTGTGAAATTAGCACTTTAAAGCTTAATATTTCGCAAACGGATCCCTGAATCGAAAAATGGTTTTCACACACCCGCAATATTTTCGAACGACCTATCCAACGAGATCGCACACCATGGGCTAGACAAGAAAAAAAATTCATCCCCACTTTACGTGTAGGGGAGGTACCCAAAAAAAATTTTTTTTTCAAGATTTTATTTTACCAGTTTGTCGGCGTGATTAATATGTATACCCATGCTAAATTACAGCTTTCTAGTACTAAGAGTCTCTGAGCTAAGCGAAAAAGACAGCTTCTGATGTGGTGTACAAACCCTTAGAAAGGAATTCACTATTAGGTAATGAAGACAGTTAAAAAGATGTGCTTTGGGAATGGTAATAATAAAAGTTTAACGTAGGGCCAAAAGTACAAAAGGGGTTATGTTGGTATGGTTTAAACAAATGGCACTGAAAAACTACTCAGCTAAAAGTTAGTTACGTAAATAACTACTGATTTCGATCTTTATCTTTATAAGCTGGCTACCGATGAATATGTGACTAGTTAGTTATAGGATAGCCAAGGCTTTACTTTGTCAAGAACTACACTAAAAGAACACTTTAAAAGTTGAAGAAACGTTTTATTTTAGAATCTCCATCTGGGGCAATAGCCTTCAGCAACCATCTTTTGATTCAGATGAGCCATATCTGAACGAAATGAAAATCACTAAATATGCTTTTTATTGTAATGAAGATGGAATTGAGTTAATTTCGCACTAACAAGGTGGACGAAGCAAGCCGTTACATTTCAAGTACCTACATAAGAGCTGATAATTTTGATGTTCCAATCTCATTGAGAAACTCAGAAATCATATCCTCAAATCGACGGTTAAGTTACTCGTCCAAAGGTCAGGCAGAAAATTCTTAAAATAAAGCAATATCATACTTCAGTGGCTTTTATATCGATTCTTTTTGCGGATTAAGGACTTTTGAAGACTTCAATTTATATGCAAATACAGAGTGTGTACTATGTTCAGAGTGTGTATGTGTACTATGAGTTTATGTTTTTGATTTTTCTGTTTTCTATTCCTTTTGACTTTTATCAGAAGTAATTACCAATTTGTTCTTTTAATTTTTTTCTTGCTTTCAAAAGTTTATTTCAACTTGTAAAAGAATATTTTAAGTTAAATAAATTTTATTTGGATTATGACTTTGTAGTTTAAAATTTATAAATAGATAAATCGTATATTACGAATTTTCCTATTAGGTTTGCAATTAGGAATGTAGTGTTTTTCGATGTATTTAGGTTTTACGTAAATATTTTAAATTATTGTGAAAATTGCGTTAATTTTTTTAATAAAATGTCACATTCATATCATGAACACTAAAACTACCCGAAATTAGGATATGCCTATTTCTACTGAAACCAGCTAAATTGAATGGTCTTTGCAAAAATAGGATATTACATAACTGGCTTAAACCAATTATAGTTTTTTTTATCGTTAAGTTTCTTGTGTTCATTTCATACTATGCCTATACCTATATACTTTTTGCTTTTACACACATTTAAACGTGGGAAAAACAAGCAATTTTGCACTTTGAAGCAATCATATCTAGGAGGATATAAAACAAATTAATACTTTTCTTGTTAATGCCAGTCATATATTTAAATCCCCCATTTTCTACAATTACTACGCCCTTTTATCGCACCAATCTATGCAAAGCTGCGACCCTTGCAAGTGAAAATGCACTTTGTATTATTGTGGCAATTCGGTAGTAATCAGCTTAAAACAGCACCACACCCTAGCATTACAACCAATCAACCCATCTACTATTTCACTATAAACACGGACCGCAGCCTGTCCTCCATTGCTTTGGCAGAAAAACGGTAATAACGAGCAAATAAATCCATTTTGAAACAAAAATTGCCGAATCAATAATCGATATGGGTTGCGGGGAATGCACACAGTTAAATGTGGTTTTTAACATGAACAGAAGCGAGCAGGAGTGCCATCCACTGTACGGGTATTTCGCCTGGTGCTTATATAGAAAATACTCTTTACAAAGTTTTCCACCGCAACACGGCCCCCATTCCCCGCTGTAAACAGATGATGCATTCGATTCAATTCCATTCTCTGCAGCCAAATAAATGCATTTTGGAATTGTCTGATCGAATCATTGCAAACCGCAAATAAAATGAACCCAGCAAGGATTGGTGAAGCTGTATAGAATAAATCCACCCTTTTAAAGGAGGTGAGTCGTGAGATGAAAAAGTGCTGGCAAGATGAAGTTCTTTGCATTTACTCTTGGGGAGAAAATTGTTATACGAGGAATAGGGCGGTCTAGTGCAGGGTAAGAAAGAAACCTATCAGAAAATCAAAAAAGCGTTAATAAACTAAATCTCCATGGAAGTCGAACCTATTCAGCGGTGAGGAGCTACATTCATGACAAGCAATACGAAGTAATGAACGCTTACAGGACAACAACACAGTTAACATGAGTATTTACTGTTTAGGGTTGTTGCGAAAAGCACCCGTTTCAAATAACACTTGCCGGTACAAGCGAAGCTCATTTCTCCACTGGGTAATTTGCAGAAATCGTTACGACAAATGTTGCTCTTCAATTTCCGATGAAATTGTTTGCAATTTCTGTTTACTCGTTGAAATTAGATTTCATTTAGGGTAATATCAGCAAATCGTAACTGCAGGCAAATAACCATCAAACATCATTGGGAGGGCTCATTTCATGCATGAAATGGAAGGCTGACAACCATATTTACAAAATAACTAAATCAAAGCATTTTGTTTACCGATAAAGAGAGGCAATAAAACCTATTAACAGATATTTACAAATTTACAACAATGTCAATGCATGACATTTTTTATGAACCCATTTTAGTGATAATGGAAATGGGTAAGATGATGATATTTAATGAAAATGAACGATATACCAGTAAAAAACAAATATTATTAATTTTAACTATTCGCTTGCTAACAAAGAAGCATTCGTTTTGTGGTGGTCACATAAAGTAGTACGTTTTGACATGAGGTCATCAAATTTAGTAATCCGTAAGCCTTTCCATGATTTGATAAATTATTTCGGAAATGGTATCATCCTTGGAAACTGCTGATCATAGCTACAAATCAGTGAAGATAAAACCAAATTCTTGACAGCTTCTTCAAGACATAGATCTGTAAACATTCTTTCTGTAGGTGGCCGAAAGCTCGATCGACATCTCTCTAGCTAGAGATACATACTAGCATCATACAGGGCAGAGGATTACAACTTCTGCTTCGAAATCTAAGGAGAAACTTTGCCGAGTGATTTATACACCTGTCGTTTCTTGCAGCTCGGAGGCATAGGTCTTGGTGGAAGAAAGCATAAGAGCGTCTGACATACTTGAGCGAACGCCCTACACTTGATCTATGGGAATGTCCGAGATAATACTGTTAAGTTTCGGTGAAGAATAAGAAATGAGCCGTGTGAGTGAACTGTTTAATTGTAAATTACGTTCAAGCTAGTAAACTAAGATGGCTCAGACATGTCGTCCAGTTGGACAACAATAGGGTGCGTGCCTCTATGATGCCTTATGGAAAAGAAGCACGGAAGGCCACGAATGAAATGGCCGAACAATGTGAAAAGGGATCAGAAAGCACTGCATGTTACCAATTGATGAGATTGTATTGAGGACCGTAACAAGTGATTGGAGCGGCTCAAGCCTCAGGGAATTGATATGCCAGTGATGACGATCATGCTCAACCATGCTAAACCAGAAGCCTATAATATACTTTTTGAAATTTCCTCGATTTCGGATTTTTTTTTTAACCAAAAGTATTTATACATTGCTTCGCAGTTTCTTTGCTAATTTTCTTATCGCTTTTCCGCATTTTTAACAGTCTATATCACATTGGTAGCTAGTGAATGATTCACATAATAAAATATTATTAAGTAAAAATAGCACTAGCGTTTTCATTTCTCTACTTGAACAGACTACCATCGACTGTAGCAAAAAAATTACAACTAAAGAAAAAAACTTACAATGCTGACTATGACTAAATTTTTAGCATGTTTTCATCCCCCCAAAATCTTAAGATTTTGCAAGATCCACGTAGCAATTTGTTGGATTTCCCAGAAAAGCGAAATCTTGGGGTTTTGATAGAATTTCGTTGGAAATCTCCTAAATTTATTGCGATATTCCAAAAGATTTTATTCAACACTGTTCAGCATATATCGATATTGACAAACTGCTGACTTTGGCAGGTGGATTTTGTCACGTTTTACAGATTACAAGGTTAGCCAGACTTTATTTTGACATATAAATCGTGACGTCACTCTGGATAAATTGAGCTTGAATCTTTATTAGAGGAAGAAGAAGATACATTGTTTTGGTAACATTCCAATTGGAGGCGAGCAGAAGAGAAGTAATTTTTAATGAATTTTTTGTGTAATTTTTAATATAATAGAGTCCGTGTTTATTTTTATTTTTATTTTAGTACTTAAATTTACATCACTTGTTGCAAAATCGTCACCACTGAAAATCTGTGAGAACAAAATATCCAGAGTGACGTCACAAAATGGCGATTCGAACTAAAAAACTGGCTAACCTTGTAGTCTGTAAACCGTGGATTTTGAATTGTTCTAATTTGGAAGAATTAAAATTACTTTAGACTATCAAAGTATGCATACACTTGACAAGTGAAATGATATCGCATCACTAAATGGAGATGGAAACATGCTAAAATTCATCGTGCTGTGGAATTTTAACAATAAAACGCAAATATTTGGACCAACTCCCTGTTGCACGTTTTTATTGGCACACTTGCAAAGCAACAGGCGCATACAAATAGAAATAACGGAGCAAAAAGCTATTAATAATTACGATGGGTAATTTTTACTTACTCTCAATAATTCAGGGTTAATGAAACAGTTATTTTTCTAATATTCACTACGCACCTTCGTTTAGTCCTCAACCTAAAACTTGAAAACACTTTCAAATATTCTCTATAATCAAACCGTTACATATGTTATACCCTGTCGCAGAATTAATGTCAGCACAGCGCTTATGGGGAGCCACATTGCAACACTATATACATTGTACTCAATTTCCATTCTTACCAAACCAAACGCAATTTACAGGATAAATCCCACGAAATGATACTTAATCGCTTAAAATGTGCCACTGGCAGTAACATTATCTTCCAGCGACAGCAAATTAAAAAGAAAACAAATGAGAGGATTGTTGGGAGCGGACGTGAAAATGTGTGTTTGTGTTTACACATAAAACGCACATAAAAAACGATAATAACCGATTGCAATCGAAGCCACTGGTAGCCGTCCGTGGAACTTAACTTCGGCACCATCACTACGTTTACTTTGCACAAGATTATCAGTGGATTGATTCGAAATGGGATTAACATTCTTGTTGTCTCTAATGGTTTACATGCCATTTCGATCCAACTAGCATCAATCTCAAGTGCAGTTGTTCACATTTTTATAGTTTGCCACATTTCTAATGTTTGATTCGAAAAGCGTCTCAGCATTACTTCAAAATTTTTTCATCCATTATATTATTTTTTACTTTATTTCAATGAAAACAAAATTGCAACGCGATCGATCCACGTTCAATCCGGCAGGTAAAAATGGTAAATCAAATGAGTGAAGCAACTGAACACAAGATGGAAACACTTGGTGGACACAAACATTCAAACTGAATTAAATTTTGAAGTGAAATTCACTTTGAAGAACACTTGTAAAATTCAAGGTGAAAAGAAAGTCAACTTGGTCATTGTCAGTGCGCCGATTGACTTCCTTGGCACAGATACTACAACAAAAGTAGTCACAAATTTTCTGTCATTTTTAATAATTTCCTTGTGAAACATGAGACAGATTTTGAACTAATAATTCAGTTAAACTGTAAAAGCATTTGAAAATTTAGTTTTTTCTCATCTGTCATTTCAGTAGCTAAACAGAGACTCCTGCAAAGTGTAAAGAAAGGAAATTGTTAAAAGGAGTTCCACAAGGCCCCATTCTGGAACCGCTTTTATTTAGTTTGTATACAAACGATCTCGTCGAAATTTTAACTAACAGCTACATGGGTATACATGTGTATGCTGATGAGTTTAACTCTATTTAAGTAGACCTATTGGTCTGATTGAAGATTATGCAGCCAGATTATCTTCTGCAACTTGGTTGCATGAGGATTATACCACATCCAAAAATAAGTGGATACTTTTGTTTTCGACATTTTGGGTAAATTGTGCCATGATATCTGACTCACCTGTTCGCTTATGGTGAGAAATGCACAATTGCAGTTCCGTGGGAATGATTTTGGTTACAGTAATTAGGTCATGAGATATTTGTGACATGTTAGGTTTTGATTTGCCTGGTTTGGTTGATGCATGATCGATTGATCATGTGTGTATGAGGGGGAAGGGGAAAAAATTGAATGAATGGATGAATTTATCAAACGTGCACTACCTTAATTTTGCTTAAAAGCTTGGGCACATTTAATAGACACACGAGAACTCATTCTTTCATTGATTTCGAGCCCCATGTCACGAGCAGCACCATACAGATTTACTCTCGTCTATAAAATTAGCTGGAATTCTACCTATAAAATCCATACCATCAAAATATCTAAGAATCCGCTTGGGTTTGTTATATAAAGGACCAGACACGAATATCTTACATTTATGTCTAAGGTTGCATTGAAGAAAGATTACTTTGTCTAAGTCCCTTATTTACCTGAAACTTATTCGAAATGTTGTCTTCAATACGGATCATTGCTAAGGATCAACAGTAACAGTAACAATAGTAACATAACAAATTCTCGTAATCTTTCCATTCTATGTTGTATATGTCAAATAAGTTGATTCCGAATTATCAATTTTCTTTCATGCATAATTCATTCAAAACTATAGTCAAAAATTCGGAATTAAATCAGTTCAGTCCTTAGCCAGACAAAATGACTACCATCTTCGACAACATTTTTTTCAGCTAAAAGTTTAGAAATGGTTAAAATATTATTGACAAAAGTGCATGAGGTCGATTTCAGTGACTATTTTATAATCTGTCCATCTATCCAAAATTCGCAACAAAATTTACAAATAAAGATTTTTAGTCTTAAAAAGAAAAATACGAAAACAAAAAATAGATTTTTATCTATTTATTTCTACTAAGATGGTGCACCCAAATAACTGGTCGGAGGATAATTCTATCAATGCTAAGGATTACGTTAAAAGTGCAAACTCCTTCCCCTTCCCTTTTAAAAAAAAATAACTCCTGGAAAATGTTGAAAACAACTTGAAATATCTGACTGATCCTTAGCCTTAAGTTTCCTCAAGCTATGTTTAAGTATTAATTACTTCCAGTAAATTGGGTATAAAGATAACAAATTAATGTCATTTGTAAGAATGGGGAGTCCTTACAATCCTGCAACGAAATCGATACCTGAACACAGTCGGAGAAGATACGCGGGGATGGGAAGGACGAATATTTACGTGTCCAACGTCCTAACATGCAGTCAGAATTGAAAATGAACTTTTGCACACTTGGAAAGTTGTGTTCGGGCCAAGACCCGCTGCTGCTATAGTGCATTTGTATCGAGTAACCCTGTGCCATTGCTGAATCAAACTGGTATAGATATCCCTCACATCTCTGGGAATCAAGTTCACAGCAAGTGGGTGGTAATTTATAATTCGATAATCAAGGGAAGACTGCAGCCAGTAGGGCACACAAAAACAACGGCAAGCCAACATATATATTCGGACTGATAGAGTTTGCACAAGTATCTAATGGGCGTGTACGTGTTGGCGGAACGCTAAAGTAAGACCTGCACCACTACCTTCCACCTCACATCTGTTTGGATCTGAAACTCTCGCATTACATACAAGGAAATTGTTGGACATTTGCAAACAGGAAGTAAATTACTTTGGGCAACGGATGTAATTCATGGGAAAAGGAGTTAACCACCCCAAGTCAGCTTTCGTCCTCACATGAATTTGTGCTTATTTCCAATGGGCAGTATTTGGCCCGGTCCGGATAGACTACTGTCCACTAGATGTGTGCGTAGCTATATGATATGTATGACATGTATCCAACTCTGCCATTTTACATACTTGTTTACATGCTCTGGATGACTTGTCCAAATAATTACAACTGTGCTGCATCCAGATAAGAGATGCCAGTTCTAAAATAATGAAAAGCCTGTTCGCATCATCATCTGATTCCATTCTGTTCCCTGAATACGCTAGTAAACTTCAGTGATGTATTTATCTATGATCCCCTGCAAAATATGTGCAGCTCATCCCTAGCCATATCAAGTGATTGCCATAAACTCGAGCTGTTCTCAAGTGACGCTAGAAATTGATAATATCACTTAACCGGAGATATCTTCACCTTCCAAATACTCGACCAAGGGGAGTTGTTATTACGCGAATGAATCTTATCCTTTAATTAAAACTCCCAATCCACTCCAGGAGAACGAGATTGCACTTAAAGGAATCCCTTGGAGCTTTTATCTTACGAGTTATCGACCAGCCGCACCCTTCCATTTGATGCAATTCGAAACGTTCAGCACGTCTAGGATAACACTGTTAGCGTTTCTTGGGGATTTGTTTATTTTTGACGGATTTCCACAAGGCAAAATTAGTTTAAGTTTAGGCAATAATCACGGGAAAGCAAAACACAAATAGACGAAACATAACTCTAGGAACTTTAATAGATCACAAATGGAATTGTTTTAATGCAATCAACTCGAATGAGATATCATAGAAAGGTGCATAATTTAAAGTTTTCTCACATGCCGTCATAAATACATAAATATCACATTATGTACGCATTTCTAAACCATAAACCATATCAAAGGATGATTTTTATAAATGGCATAATCATGACATTTTCATTTAAATTTACATAAGGATCAGTGAGAAATAAACCGAAATATTTAAATCCGTCATAAATCATCAATTTGTTTAAGGCAAGACTCCACCTACTTTGGTTATTATTTATTCGTGTGGGGATATGAATTGAATTTCATTTCCAGTAATATAAAGTGAAAATCATATTATATACAGGTAAATTGAATTGTATGCGTGTAAGAAATGTTTGGACTTTCAGTTGTAACTGTGAACAATTTGAGATGTTGTGCCTTTCTAGTCGGCCTTCCAATGCTATCCTTAAAATTTAAATTTTACAAGAAGCATTTACTATGCTTCCATGCACAATATTGGACATCAAACAAATGCTCGATAGAACTGTATCCTGACTAAGTTCATTCGCGTCTAAAAAAACACAAAATTTTGTTTAATGAAACATTTAACGTAACTCTTATCATTTGACTTCTTGGATAAATGTGGAAACTTACACAAAATTGTTGTGACCTTTTATTGCTCACAGAAGTATCACAAGGATATTTTTCTAAATAGGCACAAATTGTCTAGACTTTGAATAACTTCACAAATGAATTATTAAGAATTATGATGAGGGGAAATTTTTAGTTAAAAAAGCCTCAAATCCGAAAATAATCATATCATTTGTTTTGCATCATACGTCAGAGTGATCTAGGATCCAGGAAAATCCCCCAGTCTCCTAAGGTCGAGATATTATCGTGACAACTCTGAACCAGGTGCGACTAGCTTATATTTGAATAAAATACTTTCCTATCAATGTAGACTAAACATACTGTCTTGGAAATTAGCTATTATCCTCTTCCATATTGGCAACCTATAGACCAAAAGTAGGCGACCAGAAAAAAAGTGTTTTCAGTTTTCTGCCCCAGTATTTTGGCATGAACCTAAAAGCCGCACTAAAGTTTGCTATTTCTATCTCGGTTTTTCCAAATCAAATTCAAAATGTATTTTATTTGGAATTTAAATTTTCCGCTCTTGTTGGAACGCCCTTTATAATAAGCATACAAAAAGTAATGGAAAACAGTATAGTGAAATGTCTAGAAAGTGGGAGGTTTTAGGAAATAATGTTTTAGACAAGAGTTGTAGGATACAAAACGGGTCCCCTTGACTTTGAGGCAGGAGTCAAATTTAAGGGTCATTTAAAGCATAATTTCACTTTTTAACTGGTCATCTTCGAACAAAATGCTTTTTACATTATTTATATGTATGGCATAATAAAATTAAACAATCAGTTGTAAGACTCCAAATCTATGTAAACTTTATATTCATTGAGGGGAAACAAAAAATCGTTTTGCCCCTGTGCATTTGTCTATCCAAACGGTGGACAATTTGTAGCATAATCACTTTCTTTTGTTTGGTTTGTCTATACCAATTATAGCTTTTTTATTGTTTATTTTTCTTCCTGATAAGAGATATATTTGGGTGTTAAATTTAGGGAAGTACACATACACAGAGTTTACAAAAGGGATACCTTGAAGAGGTGAAATTTTGGGAAAAATATGAGAACAATTAAGATTTAAGTAATGGGTCCCACAAGTTTTGTCTTCATTTTGTTCAAAAATCCATGACTACCGGGTATGGATTCAAAAGATCCTTTTGACATTGAAATTACCCATCGAGATCACTTTAACCCAAAAGCGCACCTCATACTCAAATAAAAAATTTTGATTTCTTTCATATTTCTGGTGCATAAAATTGGATATCGCATTTAAAAAATGAAATTGACCTTCGAATGACCCTCAAATTTTACCCCATGGGTTAAGATAAATATCACCACTAGGTTCCTCATTTTATGCCCTGCAGGATTTTCTTAAACATTTTTTCTAAAAGTCACCCTTTAGAGAAATTCCATCGTCCCATTACCTTTTATGCATATTATTGAGACTGGACGCTTTTGTAAAATAAAAAAGGAAAATAAAGCACACATATATATTGCAGATTTTTTTTATATCAATTAACTTTCTGTAAGATGAAGATTGCGCAGGATAAATCCTTTTTGCATTAGAACATGAAAAGGCAACATTTATTTAATAAATAAAAAATTATAGTTTTCATATGACAACCCTGCGAAATTGTTGCCGGATTTAGTTCATTTCCGCTCATGATATTTTAATTCAAATAGAGTATCTCTATGATACAAGAAGCTTTCGAATTTGAACCATTTTCAAACTTGAAACCAGTAGATCAAAGCGTTCTCGAGCTATCTCGTGAACGAACAGAGTGACAGATGGACAAACATACATCTCGGTTTGTTTTTGTTTCCTATTAATGGCTGTTATTTCTTTGTATCATGGATATTTTTATGCGATACAAACGTTTGCTTAAACTTGTAACTCTCTTCATGTGGGGTATAAAAAGGAAGATACATGCATATAAGCGGAAGGCGATTTCATTTGGTTATTGAAGCAATAATGAAGGTTATTGAAACAATATTTATTTATATTATTAGAAGAAAGTTATGAAAGCTAAGTATACATAGTTGTTTTGAATATCAGTTGCAGCAGTTTCGAGGATAATACCGGAGATTTGGAAGCCTATATTTGAAACCTGAAAAGGATTACTTTATAAACGTAGATTATATTATAGTTTGCTGGTCATATACATATATAAAATTTTGAAGGGCAGTAAAATTCTTGCCCTCTTAACCTCTTAAATCCGATGAATGTGAGGATAATGGTTGTCGGTGCTGTGTCCTAAGAAATGATGACTTCCTTTTTCTACTTTTCCATTAAGTTACCCTTACCTGGTAAAGATTTTTTCAAGTTTTTCCAGGTCGATGGTAACTGTAATTATTTCGCCCAGTTCCCCAATTTGTTGTCACAATGTGACACTTTCATTTCCGTACATTCTTTTAATTAATTAGGACATGCTGTAAAATTCCATTAATTCTGTCCTGAACTGTGTTCTGATCCCTCATTTCCTCCTGTACTCCTCTACAGCAACGGAATTTCGTCCGTCTTTTGGATTTTTCCTTATCTCTTCTTGTAGACTATCGGAATTTAAATCGTTCTTACCCAGGCAAAGCTAATTTCCAACTTACTGGTTTATGGCTAGATGCCAACTTGTTATTACCAAACAAATTGTCCACTATCGAGAGCCAATTCGGATGGTCAAAACAACTTGATTGCTGCATTCAATTTTAAGGTAAAGTATCGAAAACTATTTCCTAAAACTAATTAGTACTACATAGTTCCGTTAATTCAGACATGAATTTTCTACTGCTACTGACGGTTCTGATAGTAAGAGGAAGATTTATTACACTTTCTAATGGCCTGGACACAGAACTGATATTCGGTGGCCCGAAAATAAACACAAATTCTGGCTGGACAGATAAGTAGTAATTAACCCATTTTAAGAATATATTTAGAAATTCGAATTTCCGCACTTTTAAGATATTATCTGAACTCATTATAGCACCTAAGAAACTTTTGTTGTCCAGATAGATCCCTAGTCTTAGGAAAATGCTTACAAAGTTTATTCTTTTTATTTCTCAAAATCCTCAGTTCTCTGTTAAACCACGGAAATGATTGGAAGACCATCTTCATTGCTCAAACGGAACACAAACAAAAATATATAAAAAATATTGACATAAAACGTATTATCGTCCTTATTAATATCGTTCTTGCACAGCAGAGCACTTCTTCAAGCAAGAAACCATATTTTTTTATCGTTGGTACTAATACAAGAAACAATTTCCCCAAGTCTCAGCCCTTAATAATTAACACTCAAGGTGTGATATTTAATTTAAAAAATTTCGACAAAAATTAATAACCTTTGAACGGGTCAACCGATTCAAATTGGATTTTGGCATGTTATAGATTTTACTGATGCCCATCACAGAAAAACCCCGTGGATCTCAAAGCTGTATATAACCTTGAAAAAAAAAATTCTTTTTTTTAATTTTTTTTTCATATATTTTGAATTTTGGGCTAATCACCAAAATTTTTTTATAACTTTCTAACATAGTTTTCTATGACATATATTTTTTGCAGATTTTTTTTTCCATCTGTGTGACACCTAAAAAAATAAAATGTCGATTTTTTGTAGGTTATGTTTGCCGTACATTTTTTGAAACTTTCTGGCACAGTTGTTTACAATATATATATTTTTCCAGATTTTGTATTCACCTGCTGAGTCAGTGTGAGTCAGCGGAACAAATCTGCTATGCATGTTCGGGCCACTAATACACTAATATAGCACGCAGTATATCTACCAATGGCTTGATAGGGATAGGCAGTTATGGCTTCAGTGTTGTCGGTCGTCTCTATCCCACGAATTTGTGTGCAGAAATACAAATATTGCGGCATTTGTTCTCAAAAAAAAGGACTTGACTGTTGTTCCAAATGAAGCTAGAATACGAACTTATGTGAAACGTAATACATATATATTTCAGTCAAAAATTGCTGTTGCCGCCATCATTTGATTAAGAAACGTTTTTATGGGGAAGAATTAAGATCTATCAAAATATGCTCAATTTATTCATCTATAACATCAGAAGAGATAACAAAAATTTTCAATTCTATGCGAGATGAGTATAATTTTAGTCTATTTGATAAGTTAGGTAATTTTAATTTATCTGAAGAACAGATTCGCGTCTTCACCGGTTTGAATTGGGAAAATATTGAAGAAGTGTGAGCTATGATTTCATCAATGCGAAATACTGTAAGTAAATGATTTTGAATAAAAGCACCAATAACACGTTGACTGATTTAGTTGAAGAAAAAGGCTGGTTCAAAAAGAAGCGATCTTTTGAGAATATTTCGTCATATGCTAGAAAGTCACAAAAAATTTTGCCGACTGTACGGCAAATATAACCGACACAAAAAAACTAGAAAACTAAAAACATCTGCAAAAAATCTGCAAAAAATATATGTTATAGAAAACTATGTTAGAAAGCTATAAAAAACGTTTGGTGATTGTCCCAAAATTCAAAATGGGCGAAAAAAAAATTTTGAAAAAAGAAGAAATTTTGTTTTTGAGGTTGTATACAGTTTTGAGGTCCACCGAATTTTTTTGTGATGCACCTCAGTGAAAGCTATAAGATGTCAAAATCCCATCTAAATCGGTCAGATCGATCCGTTCAAAAGTTATTATTTTTTGTCGAAATTTAAACTAATTCTCACCCCTTGGGGGTTAATTATACCCAATACGTGCGCTCGCTAGGCGTGCGGCATCCTTGCCGATTTCGGTGATTAAGGGGGGAATGGTAAAATTTCATCTATTTTCTTGAATAACTTTAAAACTATTTATTTTACAATTATAAAAACAATATATATTTGAGACAATATAAAAATACATTTGATATGTCACACGGTACAGTTTGCAAAATTTTTTTTTTTAATTTTCTAATTTGGCCACCAAAAGTGACCCCCATATTTAAAATCCATTATTTACGAAGTTACAGCATATTTTCTCTTGACGCGGACGAGGCTAAAAAGATCGTTCGAACCATCTATCAGGATGATCCATTGTCGGCAAACAAAAGGGATATTATTTAAAAGGTTAAATTGCATTGTAAACTGGCCCTTTATTGTATTGGAAACACTGAAGATGCTTTTTTAGGTTAGTTTTCATTCATTTGTAACGGTAACGAATAGTGTCTCGTGATTTTAACTTAGCGCGTTTTGTTGGATAATCTTTAAACGCTTTTTTCTCGAAACCACATTTTTTAACTGGTTTTCCTCTTTTCTCCACCAATTAAAATCGAGCCGTCTTTTCATTTAGATCTACTTAAACTACATAAAATTCTCTTCAATTAAGCGTACGGAATATTTTTTCTATTGGAATTCACTATTTTTTTAGGCCTTTAGAAAAAAAAATCAGCGATTTTTCGAACATTTTCTTTAAAGATTTACCAATTCCACAATTATTCGTTTTTTTTAAATCGGGTACGCTTAACTGAAGCTACACCAATAAACTCTCAAAGAGCTTTTTGTTTTTGTTTTTCAGACCACTACAAAGAAAGTTACATTGAAAACCAGAAATGAGCGTTCTTCATAAAGCAGCATGCAGTGACATCTGTCACGCTATTATAAACGAAAACTTTTGGAATACAAAAATTCGTAAAAATAGTTCCAAGTATGCTCTTTTCAACCCCCAATTAAGGACATTAATGCTATGTTTGTATAAGTAAAAAAGAAACCCCGAAATTTTTTTTTTTTTAGTCGTCATCATGTTGTTCCCCCTTAATCGGTCCAACAGATTCGGGGCAAATTGGCTGTGACAGATGGAGAGACAGACACACGTGTGATCCTATAAGGGTTCGTTTTTTTCATTTGGACGTACGAAACCCTAAAAACGATCGAGTTCAGGGCTCTGCTGTGCAACAATGATGTTAATTAGAACAAGAATATGTTTTATGTCAACATTTTTATATATTTATGTGTTGTGTTCCGTTTGAAGATGACGACAAAATATATAATGGTGATAATCGTCGTGAGGGGCACTTTACCCGTTCTTATCCTCCTATGACATTTCTCAAAATTTAAAGTACTCTAAAAGTTTCAATATTTCTTTCAGAAGTATATTTTGAATATTAAATTTTTTGAAATGGAAAATGATAATGGAAATTTTGAGAAATGGATGGAAAAGTCTACTTATGTCTCTGGATATGGCTATGATTTGCTTAAACAGATTTGTACTAAAAAATATAGTGTTTACCTGCTGCTGCAATACTCCGGACGGAATCAGAGAGATGAAACCTCCAAACTAAGGAAGTGCAACACGTGAACACGTGCCATTTCTGTATGGACATAATTAAGGTTCTCACATTACGCTAAATAGGCTAATAACATTTTTCCTGATTTTAAAAAGAAAAGAACGAAATACATAGACACATTTGAGTGCTATAGAAAATATAATCCCTTTTCTACTTCTACTAACAGAAACGGAAAAAACTTATAATTAGAAAAGTCTTAGGTTTTGCAATTTATTAATTCACATTTTGATTAATTTAAAATATAAAATGCTTTCCTTTGTTAAAATTTTTAAGATTTCTGACCATCCTCCTTAAATATTTGCAAATGCATAAATTCAGGTAAAGTTCCCAAAATTCAATTTTCAAAAGTCTTCTTAATTTCGTTAACCATAATTTCTCCCCTTAGTTCTACTTGCGGTTGGCCTTGCTTAATTGCAACTCCTGTTATGGTTTATACCTACAAAATACTCGGGGAAATCCAGAACAATTAGCAAAACGTACAAAATAATTCGTCGGTGCCACAGAGCTCCCATTCTGTGGAAGCCACAAAACACTTTTTCCACAGGATCTTTCCCAGGAGAACTGTCTCCCACAGGAATTGTGTTGTAGTGTAGCCTGTGCAGAAAAGCAGCCACGCTTTACGGGAATTAAGAACTTAGTGTTGATGGGTATAGTTGGAAGAGTTTTTAAATTCCACATAACTGAGGCGTTCTCACTTTTTGATGAACTTTCACCGTCATCCATCCGGACGAAGTAGCTACAAGAAAATACCACGACAGAGCATCCGCTTAAACTCCACCAGTTTAGTGTCGGTGTGCACTAAAGCTGACTGCTGGCGGTAGAGCTATGACAGATTAACAACTTCAAGTACCCTAGCTATGAGTAAGAAGCTTAGCTAGCGATTATAAACTAAGAAGATAAGTCTGGAGGTTCACTGGGAAAATAGAAAATGTTAAAAGGGGATTTGATGCAGTTGAGAAAAATGGTGTGTAACGTAACGAGACTTTTAGATTCTGAAATTTGTTTCATTTGGTACTTTGGAAAAGCAAAACTTTCAAACAAAGTGAAAAAGGTGAGGTCTGATCTGATGGCTTTTATTGACACAGCCTCCCCACAAATCTAAAGAAAATTGTATCCATTAGGGATGACTCAAGATAAATGAAAACCCACTACTTGAGTGTGCACTTTCCTGAAAATTCATACTTTCTTTTGTATTGTAGACACTAGACACAAAGATATACCTCCTGGAATCAATGGACGGGACAAGCAACCTTCTGGCATTGTATCCTTTTTGGGGTATTCTGTTCGATTGTTTTTCTATGAAACTGATGAGTGTCTCTCGAAGCCATTACGATAATGGCTAAGGACGCTTCCGATGCGTGAAAGAGAAATTTTATAGCATAGGAGTGGAGGCTTTAGTGGGAGGGTATTGTATTACACTTCAGACAACAAAAGCCGAGTGATATTGATTTCGTCCTGGAATGGCGAGCACAAAATCCCCTGAGCTTATTACACGTAAGCAGCACCGGAATTTTACGACATCCTTCTTAAGGCTTTGTACTGCCTAAAAAACTGAATCCAATTTATTCTGGATATCTTCTCGTACATACCGCAAATCTGCTACAAAAAATCCGTTCTGAATAACATAAACGTCCCCAAAGCATGTGAAATGGTGGATAGGCGTGAATCTTGGGAATTATTTATTTTTCATTACTCTAAGTAAACAAAAGGGGAACAGAAACTTTAAATTTTTAACAAAGCCTTTTGTTTTCCCCACTTTTCAGGTGCATGCGAAAGTTGCCCGATGTTCCCTGCTCTGGAGGAAATGAGACGAAAGTGTAATAACCAAAGTCATGAAAGGTGAGATATGGGAAATCCAACCGAAAGCCTAAACACTTTCGAGGAAAGGTGTAAATTGAAAGTAAATTGCCTCCGAACCGCCCGGATATTATCATAAATTTACTCTAAATACACGTACATCGCATTATGAGCACCTTATCACTTATTCATGAGAGTACTGTCTGCACTTAAGATATTCAAATTTCCAGGATGATAAAGGGACTTCAGAACCTGGTGTGCTTCTGTGTGTCTTCTTCCCTACTTGGTCCCTAAGAAGAGGGCAATACTTTCAACCCCTAGATAAGAGTACTCTCGAGCACTTTAGGGTGAAGTGGATTCAGTGCAAAATTCTGTGAGACGATGATGGAGTAATGATTATTTCAAGCTTTTCCTGAAAGTTGTAGGCTAAGATAAAAGAAATCTATGCCCGAAATGAATGAAAATCAGAGGATATGAGGAGCAAAACCACTGAACCGCTGTTTACTACGAATTGATCCTTAAGAAAATACTCAGGCGGAAGATGAACGGATGTCGTACAAAGGGAAACTTTTTAATGATCAAACATGAAAACATTTTTGCAGAGACGCACAGAGTTTTAGAAGGAATGTTATCCAAAGGGTGAAATTGTTGGGAAAAGCTGTAGAAAATTTATCATTTACAACTCAATTAGTTCTTAATCGTCAGAATAGTAATGGCAAAATTATTTCTAAGAAGAGTGTTTGCCATGAGATATCAACTTGAAACGAGTCTTCAAATTAATGTGAAATTTCAATTGCCAAATAATAAAGGTTATCTTGAATAAAAATAGTACGCTCATAAAAAATGATGGTAATGTGAACAGAGCTGTGCCATCTTACTAAAAAGTTTTTTTTTCATTATTGACTGATTAAATTAAATTCCCGGTAATTGAAACAAATCCAAACAGACTCCATTTAAGTCGTTCTTACAAACGCTGCGACTTGCAAGTTTACTTTAGGTTATACTTTGAATTAACTATCTTCAGGCCGTAGTTATAGTGACCAGTAAAACCCATACGTAAAATGAGAACCAAGAAATCCCGAGATCTGAATACTCTTTTAAGTGTTTGCCTCTTTTACCAAAAACTGGTTTCTATCCCCAAATTTTAGAGGGATAGTACATCTGGTGGGTTCGTATGAACACGTATAATGTCAATTATTTTTCAAAGATATAAAAATAGGTAAGTTTTATAGCTTCAATGAAAGAAAAGCCGTCAGGGTTTCGATACTGCTCAAAGTCCATCAAAGAAATTTCATCGGCAGCAGAGCTTTCAAACGCAAGTACGAATTATATGGGAGCAAAAACAATTTTGTATAGCCCAAAACACCAAAAGTTCTATTTCTTTTTTGTTAAATCCTTGAAAGATAATAGCCGCAAAATTTGGAAGATACCGTCTCTTGTACGTTACCTGCTTAAGAATTAACATGAAAGTCTCTGAAGACATCCCAAAGTCCCTTCTTTATTTAGTCTTATAATTTTTTATCGTATATCAACATCTAGAAGGGAAACTACTTGTTAAAAATAAACAACCGGCTCTGCTTCTTAGTGCTGAATACGTCACTTGCTGCTTAATGTTATTGGTTGGCCGATTATTGTCCTAGCTTTTTACTTTACTTTTACTTTACCGAACCTGCATTTCTGCCTAGTAAACCGAGATGCATCTCCCTAAGCTAACATGGTAGGACACATCTAAGTCGTCAGAGAAAATCTCTGCACCTGCTCTGTCGTCAATCATAGATCCGTCCGTAAATATAAAAATATCTCCCGGTCCCTACTCTGGGTTTTTTAATTCTCTGAAAGTGGATCGTCGCTGACAAGAGCCTTGTGAAACCTCTGGCTTATTCTGAACCTCTTGATGTTGTTTTTGTTCATTGTGAGTTGCCTAATCCCTTTTACATGATCCATTGTTCGCTTGTGTCGATTCTCAATCCCTAACGAGTACCATGTACCATTTCTCTGCATCCTAAGACCACTTTCACTGCCATCTTCTTCGCAAACACATTCAACGGTGGCAGCCCTAGAAGAGTTTCTAAATACTCTATCTACTTACCGCTTAACGGTAACTTGGCATGCCTTAGACCACCAGACTACCGCAGAAAATGAATAGGCCTGACAGCAATTCTATATATCCACTGTGTAGAACCTGTACCTGACCCCTCTAAAAACACTGAGTTTAGAGCCAAAGAGCATAAGTGTTTTAGATTCCGCATAGCCAAAGATCTCCCTGCCAGCGTAGAAAGTAAGGAATCAACTATGATATTCCAAAGAAAAGGAGACAACACTCCCTCTTCTGTACATACTCTTTTGACCGTTGCCCTAACACTCGCATGTCCGATATGAATCTTGACTTCGCTGTATTTTAACATGTTCTCCACTTATTTCACCACCACCTGGCTAACCCCAAGTCTTATCAAGGATATTTTCAGTTTTCTCTACTGAATTTGGTCGAAGGCGACTTCGATGTCCATCAGCGTGTTCAAAGCAATGTCTCCTGTATTTAGTTCCCCCTCTGCCACTCTCACCAACCGGTGGACTGTAGATTGCGTCCATTTCCCAGTTTGATATATATAATGGTTTACATTGAAGGGTTACTTCTCCGGGGTATTTCACTCGAGGTAGTCTCCAACACCCGCTGTAATCCATTTTTCTTGATGTCGGTAGAAAGATCACCTTTATTTCCCTCCACGTAACCGGTATATGCCCTGTTGATATGATATGAAGGATGTGAAACTGCCTGTGCCCCTACTTAGTCCCTCCAAAAATACCATCCTTTCCGTCGCCTCCAGTTCCTATCTCGTGGTCATTTGCGCACAGTCCAAGATTTCTCAGAGACATAGCTTACTGGAAAATGTGCCTCAATTAAAATTCTGTTCGTCATCTTCAATGTCTCCGCCATTTTGCTATCCTATCTCGAACTACTTCAATTTTGGAGACCGGGCCCTTAATGACTATCTTCTGTTCGAGCATAGATTCATCCACGACTTCCTTTTTTGTCGTGGAATAGTTCTTTTCAGCTCTCTCTTTTCGACTTTTCTACTTCTCTCACGCCATGTGAGAGTTGTGTGTGTTCTGCCTCTATAGTTCCCTATTCCAAGGCTTGGGACCCTGGCCACCCCTTGTAGTAAGAGGGCATGCCTCCCGAAATGCGTCACTTATAGCTGAGGTTATGACTTCCAGCTGTGACTCTGAATTTATTATGGTCTTAGGTGTCTTCCTTACTCTTCCCTTCAGATCTCTCTCCAACACCTCTGCGTCCTTCGCCTTTTCTCTCCTTCTAGATACATAAATCCGTCACAAATTGAATGGTTCTGTGATCACACAACGTGGCCCAATCTATCGCATAAAGTCACATCAATCACCCCCTTCCGCCTGACATTGACGAAATATTGTCTAATCACAAATTCGAGCATATCTCTTCTCTGGAATTGTCTTCTGTACTACCCCACACACCATATAGTGTGGCGTTACACCTAATGAACAGTTCCATGCTTTCCCTCTCATCGTAGTGCACAAGTTCATCCAGCTCCTTTGTACTGGGCTATGTCCAGCTTTTTCTCCACAAAGGAACGAAGCATCACATTCAAAGACTATATACAGTGATGAAGATTGAGTTGGAAAATTTTTAGACACTGATATAGGCCCACCCCACCCACCTCTCTTTCAATTGATGCTAAAACCATTACCGCTGTCCGTCATTCAGCTGCCTTACCATCGGATAAAGTCCCTTCACCTATATGTTCCCTCGGAACTGTAGAGTGCGCAAAGTATCTCCCTGCGAGTCTGACCGCCTCTGTCTCTCCAACTGGAGATGTCCTTCAAACAAGAATTCTGTCTGCTGATCCTGGCCAGGATTTTGCCTTTATCCACTAGCGGATGTCTTAGGTACGAGATGAATTTGTAAAATATTACGGTTGTAGGAATATGAGTGTGGCATACTGTAGATAAAACGATATGGTGTGGTGCGATATATCGATCCGAAAGGCGTTTAATTATTCACAATTCTCAGTGTATTAAAATCAGAAAAACACCCATCTTTCTTTAAGAGAATGTTCAAAATTACACGAAGAATTGTTTCTGTTTAACTTAATTAAATTCGGAAAGCTTGGTACAGCAACGTCTGGATAATTACTGAAGTAATTCCTAAACGTCGTATCCACACCAACTGGGGCGCTTTCCGGGCTCTAATTAAGTTAATTATTGGAATTAGCGACTGACAACTCGAAAAATGAATTCTATCAGGTGGAACATGGGGGAGAGATGTCAGGCGCTTTCAATTACCAACAAAAGTTTGCCCCGAAACTCCTGTAGAGGGTGTGATTATTTACAGCTGATATTGATCACAAGCAAAGAAGTGGGCAGGGGGGGGGGCGTGCTCATTCCCAATGTTGGAATAATACATGTCTTTGGAATTTATTTTAGACAAGAACGTTCCGTATAAAATCCCACTTCAATTTTCTAAATAAGGGGCTAGTGCCCAAGAGAAATTTTTAATTGCTCCGGTAAAATTATCCCGTTACATGTGGAGCATTATCTTCTTTTTCATTTAAGAGCTTCGCCGGCCATTGTTTACTATAGTTTCTCCACCATCTGGTTGGCGTTTTCTATCTTCCATAAGTGGAGACCTCATTAAAGTGCGTTTTTTTCTCTCCGGTCGGATGAGATGCACTTGCACCCCAGTTGGATGGGACAGACAACCACGTACTGGTGCAATCCTGCAATAAGCATGCACCACGTATATACCCAGCTGTGTTGCCACCATAAGCAGCAGGCAGCACACCATAATCGAAAGGCAGCCAACCTTAGCGGATAGACCCAGACACTTCTGTCTTTCGCCTCAACGTTTTAATTTCAATGAAGTGCACTTCCCAGCGTCTATTTGTTCTCCATTATCCTGCAAGAGCCTTTTTACATAATTATGTTAAAAGCTTTTCCTTTCTGCAGGAACTTTTTCTGATATTTTATTTCTCTCTGCCAGGAAGTGCAAAAGTTTCAACAGTTCGACGATTTTTGCTACAAAATTGGAACGCTTTTTGATTTTATTGAAATTGAATTGAAATAATTCTGGAGTTGTTAGTACACGAATTGGTGTAGTAGATTTCCAATTTTGCATTACAATTTCGGGAATTTCCAGGCTTATTTAGCATTTTTATTCTATAAAGCAATTTGGACGCAGGGCTTTCTTTTTGTCTTTGAAAATTACCGGGTAGGCATGAAAAGGTTCGGTTTTTAAGATTACAATTTGCCATTGATTTATCCATGAGCAGAACAGAACAGAACACAATACATTTTCACTACTACACAATTTTAAACTTGGGAATTTACGTTCCACAGGTTTACTAAATTTTAAGAATACACCTAACATCCGATTTGGACATTATCATTATCCCTAATAAAAAAAAGAAACTATAATCTGGTTTGGACCAATTACGTTATACCCTGGATGTTGGGGAGAAAAGAAGTATAGAGTGTATAGAGTGTATAGAGTGTATAGTGTTGAATTTTGGCCCATTTACAACTGACCTTCAAATCAACAAGCCGTGATACTGTCCGAAAGAGCTTTACAAAATATATAATTAAAAACGAATATGATGTAGATTGATTTCTTAGGAATACTCCGATCAGTCTATTAAAATAATTTCATAATCATTTAATAAGTGCAACGTAGAAATCGTTTTCAGTACAAATGCACAATACAAATTTTTCCACGAAAGCTGTTATGCTCCTTGCAGCACGCAACGTGTTAATAGAACGTTTTCACTCCTCTTTGAGAGTAATTAAGGCCAATATTGTTAAGAAAAAATCCTCCTCTATAGGTTTTATATATATTCCTTTTTATTGTATCCTGCTTTGTATAGCATGATCCTTTCCCTATTTATAAGAGAACAAAATGAAAAAACAATGAAAGCAAAAAAACTGACAAGCC
>QYTT01088366.1:358-13990 GCA_006980735.1 Dasypogon diadema | reverse complement strand
TCCTAGAGTGTGGTGAAACTAGAGGCAATCTGTCAGGCATGGCGTCCATGGTCTGGACCTGGACTGTCAAGTGGCCTGAATAATGTGTGACCGACGTCAGGCAAAGTCCTCAGTCCGGATCTGATAAGCAACGCCCTGTAGGCGCCCAGCACAAGTGGGATTTGTAAGAATTCTCGTCCTAGTCAACATCCAGAACAAGTGAGATTAGTTAGTAAATATTATTTGGTCAATACCCAGTACACTTGAATTTGTTAGTAAATCTTGTTTGGTCAACACTCAGAATAAAAAAGTTTATTGATTGGTTACTTAGACCAATATCCACACACGTCGAAAGTTGAATCCAAAAAAGAGAAAGAGCTAAACTGTGCTTGTTCTTTTATAGTTAAAATGTGCGCACGGCACCAAGAAAATGGATGAAGAAGGCAAGTGTTGCCGTTCTTAAGTTTACTTCCTTGGTTAATCTAAAACTTCTGTTAGAGTAATTTTTGATGAAATATCTCAAATTATTGATTTTACAATTATTCAACAAATTTAATATGCGATACTAGCGAAGATGCCTCTTCTGAAATCGATCAGTGAGACAGTACAATCCGTGGACGTTAATAATCGTAAAGAAACCAAGATGGATAGGTCGCCAGTATAAGCTACAGCCCTAACCCCCTCGCCTCCAGAGAGGCTAAAGTAGAGTTAGCAAGCAATAGCCGCTGCCCAGGTGATAGTACATCCTCTTTCAAAGTGTCCACAAAACCTATATAAAGAGTCCTCTGCGCTCCACGAATGGCATTATTAGAAGCCTCTTCAAAGTCAAGAAATACACATAAAAAATACTCCTTATTTTCAAGAACTTTCAAAGTACCCAGGAGGGTCACTCAAATAGCCATTTTCCGAACAACCAGAAAGCTGCGATCAAATAACAGCTTCAAAGATTCTTCTCAGGACTCCGTCATCGCTCCTTTTCAGAAGGAGTGAAACGTCGGGATCTTTTGATAGTTTCATCCTAATTCTAGTGCATTTACTTTTCGTCTTTAAATAATCGAGGAGCTTCTCCATGAAGTACGAAGCTTTTGCTTGTAGTTGACTTAGTCTTCTGGAGTCCTGTATGATGTTGTTATATAAAATAGTCTCCATGAATTCCACTTTTGGCCACTTAAGTCCTTCGTCCAACAAAGTGGATAAGACCTTTTTGGGGCTTCGCACCCTGTAGGATTCTGTGAAAGCCGTGCTAAACATTGCACTCATTTCATTTGCAGCCTCATAATAATTACTGTAACAATTTCCTTGTGAAATTATTCAAGGTAATAGAAAATTGTGACTACTCGTTATAGTGTCTGTGCCAGGCAAGTCGATCGGCGCACTGACGATGATCAAGTTGACATGCTGTGATCGAAACACTTTCTTTTCACCTAGAAAGAAAATTTCTATTCACGTGGACATTTTTCAAGTGTTTTTCGAATTGAATTCCACTTCAAAATTTAATTCAATTTAAATTGAAGAGATCATTATTTGCACTAGAACTCGGAGGTATAATTTCACAGTATTCCAAAATGTTCAAGGTTACTCCCCATTCCCTTTCCAGAGTATTTTTTCCATCTCATAATATCCTACCTACACACACGTAGGGCAGAATACTCCCCAAATCCACCACCATCCATTTAAATCAAAACACAGAATATAGCTTTTGTTTCAATTTGATTCATTTTTCTTTGAAATCTATGCCTTTAGATACTTTTATTTGAACAGGTTCATAGGTATTGTCTCCTGCAGCAGGAATCATGTGGTGATAATGTCCACTTTCAATTCAGTATTCTTATCTTGCAGATTTAATGAAATGAAAAAATTTCTGATAAACAACCGTGGAAGATACTTTTCTCTCCAGCAACTCTGAAAAACAAGTGGAACAACCACGTAATTCTGAACAATGAAAATCCATAGTTGTTGCGGGAGGAGGTGTGCAGAAAGGGAACTTACAATGAAGCCCTGCTGCACATAAATCTATTTCGAGAAGAATAATTGCACGAGAAGGAAGCAAAAACGAGCTGTTACTGCACCTTGACATTTTATCACCTTGCTCTTCTGGCTATATTGGCAATATAAGTGGAGTGGAGTTGAAATGAACGCTCTAATGGCCGCGAACAGGACATTTCTATGAACTCTACATCCAGAATAGAGGAAACTTCGACCTGATTTTAGTCGGTAGGAGGAAATAAGAGTTTTTCTTCCTCTTGCAGGAAATTGAGTGAGCTTCAATGAAGTTAAAATCACAGTTTGCGGCAGTAGATTTTGTCGCTATTGGCTGGTATAATCGGTGGGGAGCTCCGGGACATTTTTTATCTGTTTACTGCCGGCGGAAGTAGAAGGGCATATTACCAGAAAGACCGATTTGATTAACGAGCTACCCAGCACTAATTACCAATTCATGCAGTGATAAACAACACTAACCTGGCCAATTTACATCGTTTACACAAACAAATATCAACGTAATAAATTGGAATTTATGGCAGCCATATCGGGATTCAATATTGTGTCGGGATTGCCATTTCCTAACCATTTTGTAGCTTTTCTTCTCTCGTTATGTGTTGTCTTGATAAATGGAGCGAAACGAGATCGCTTACGGACTGGAAATTGTAGAGCGAAGGGTAAAAGGATGGAAATTGGGTTGGTTTATAAAAGTTGGATACAAGCGGAGATTTCCATTATTGGCAAAATTCCATTCACATGTAAGTGCCAAACTGCAAGATTTTAGTCGGAGGAGCTCAAACGAAAGTAATAATTTCTCCTTTTTTGGATATTCCTTTATATGTGAATTCAGCCTCCCAAGCACAATTTGCATATTATTGTCCCTTTAATGCTTCTGATAAGAAGATACAACCTAACCACCTCCTCGTAACTCTTCTAACTCTCAAATTCTTGACTCGATGTGGAACCTCCGCTTCCTTCATAAAATTTTCCATACCCATGAACTATGAAATGGAATTTATCCGTCCCTTGAGATTCAATTTCAAGGAATTTTCAATGGTTTAGGGTGCTTCCAGGTGCCCAATTAGTAATTGCAAATATATCGTTCTTAACCATATTTTTCATACCGCACCAACCCTTTCTGTGGCACCTTTAATTATTAATAAGTTACCCATTTCTGTGGACACTTTCACCTTCCGTGATTAATTTACAGTTGCTTTTGCTCACGTACAATTTTGAATTTACGTTTTCCGGCATTTTTGCGTGTATCACAGAACACTTCTCCATGGCTGAATAAGAAAGATATATTGTGGCCAATTCATCTAATTTATCCACTAAATTCGAAAGCGACGGACATTTGTCTTGGAAAGAGAAAGTTTTTCCCCAAACAAGGGATTTATTTATTCAATTCGATTAAATTTTTCGAGGGAGAATAAAATAAGGGAACGGCTGGGAAACTACTTTTGTTTTATTCATTTCCTCCGCATAATATTCAACTTGGAACGTTTTACTTATTCATGGACTAACTTTTGCGTGACACTTTTTGAATAGTTTAAAGTAGATATGGGTACTAAAATGAGACATATTCAGGAGGTATTCATCTAATAATGTATGGGGTATTAGGTTGTATGGGAAAACTTTTATTCCCTGTCTAGAAAAGATACAGAGGAAATACACATTAGAGGTTTTATTGAATTTAGAACCAGTGTCTTAATATGTTCAAAATAAAATTTATTTTTAAATTCAGGAGTGTTTCAATTTGATGGTAAAGCAATTCTCGTCAGCATGGCATGGCGAACACTTTGTCAGTTCAAAACTTCAAAAATTCCTTGCAATAACGCCTAAATCGTATGGACCAAGAAGTTTGGTCGGTTTTCTGTTAAGGTCATTGGAACGAATGAGACATAAGATTTTCGATGCCAAGAAGAGTTGGCAGATGCGAGAAGAGTCTCGCAGCTCCAACTCCACACGAACAGAAAAAAAAGTAAGGCATACAAAGTTCGGCAACACAAAGACTAATTTCATAGGCAAATATTTGCATTTCAATTACCCCACATTGTATCATATCTTCATCACCTTTCCGAATGTTTGTACAACATTGTACTTAAAATCTTTGCTGTATTATCTGTTTAACACTGGGAATAACTTTTCAAAACGCCCTGTTTTTTTTGTTAATTCGAATTTGAACTTATAAGTAAAAGCGGAGTTATAAATGTTTCGTATAAAATTTTCTTTAAAAATTTTCCAAAACGCCTCTCCTGAAAAATTTCTCCCACCGGCTCAGAGAAGATTTATGTAGACCTCGAGGGTGCGCGCAGATAGGGAAATGTTCTCAGAGCGACCCTGTAGGGTCGGAAAATGCTTTACCATGAAGAGAGAACCTTTTCCCCAGATGGTCCTGTATGATTCCACTCAGTTAGGACTACAGAAGAATCTAAAGTACCTGGGGTTATTCCGAATACAAAACTAAGCTAGAAACCACAATTGGAGGAAGGAACGAAGAATGCCTATGTGGCCGAAGAGCAAGGGATAAAAGACAAGGCTTGGAAACTTAAACTGTGGAAGACTGATGGAGTTGCTTTGTAGAAGAAGGCTTTGGAAATAAAATGCAGCTGGTCTTAGAGAGAGTAAAACGATTGTATTTACTTGGTATATCGGGGATACATAGATGTTGAAGATTATCCTTAATACCCATAGAAATCCACATCAAAACAATCGAAGAGCCCTGGGTTCTAGGACATCATCATAATTATGTTTGAATGAACGCAGGATTGCTTATGCCCTACGAATCCATTATTGAGATGTTGATTGTTGAGGATGGAATTGAAGCTGGTTTCCTCTGCGAGGATTTGAAAAGCAGACCACTGTATATCAGACGGAATTCAAGGCTATTCTGCATTCTCAGAGATTGAAAATTGCAATCCACAGACAGCTAGGCAGCTATCAAAGCTCTTATGAATCTCTTCGACACATCAAAATCGGTTAGCACATTCACTGCCAGTTTTTAGTCACTGAGAATAACTCTCTCATCTGCGTTCAAATTACTCGTAATCTTCTCAAGTGGGATAGATGTGTGCCGAAAGTGGTACTCGTTGCAGGGAACGCGTTAAAATCTTCAAATACATACCTAAAGGTCTGTCCTTGGAAAACAGTTATGTAATGGAAGTTAAATTTTCCTTAATTGTAAACATTAGTAGGAAGAGTAGTAGCACATCGTATTTCAACTCGTGACGTTAAAGGGAATAGAAGCCTCTATACTTCCTTAAGGATTTCTAAACAAGAAATTTTCGGCTTTTATAAGGACAACTTGACACAGACTGGAACATTGATTGCACTCAGGATGGAACGTACACAAACAGCAAACAAATTATGCATACTGTATCAATCCTTAGACTAGTGTTACAGAAATAGCCAATCGATTTTACGGGGCGAGGGGGTTTTTCAAAAATTCAGTTAAAAGGTGAAAGGGTGATATCTCGGGAACTAGACAAGATATCAGTATCTGTTTGGCCTCAAATGAAAGGAAAATTCATTTCCTACACGGTAGTATAATAAATTCTAGTAGTTGCAAGGCGAAGGAATTATGGAATTATTATCTTTCCATTTCAATCGCGTCCTCCCCCCTCCCCTGCAATAACAACATTTTATTGTAGTATCATGTAAAGGTCATCTCCTTTTTTCATTTCAGCCCCACACGTGCTTATTTAGTCCCCAATATATCAGCCCCTTCAGCTCTCACCTAAATTTTTGAACACTCCCTTGAGATATAAGTCCTTTTGTCTTTGAATCTCACTTTTTAATACCACCTCGCCATGCAATCACCTCGTAAAATAAAAGATATCCCACGATCGGTTATGTAACTTCTCTTTCGGTCGGTATTAATTTATATCAGTTCTTATTTTTGCATCTGTGCATGATACACAACTGACTCGAATGACCCAAATTACAGAGTCCTTTTTATGAATCCCTTATAATAAATGACCTGAGTCACCAAAATGATCGATTTTGCCCATCACTATTCACTACTAATCGGAACAGGGTAAGAGAAATAAAAGTGTAGTGATCTCATGGTTAACCGGAATGCCTTCAAAAGCACCTCGTTGACAGGTTGCAGAAGCATATGCACCTCGAATACCTGGTGCCGTGACCAAGGTCTTTAATTCGATCTGGTCCTCGTTGGGGGTCATATGAGACGGGACGCTCATCTTCGTCTGGCAAGTCGAGGAAGAGGGCATTGGTGTGCATGGTTGAGCGCGGCCAAGACACCCGCTTCGCGGTGCACCATGCTCCCTCACCCCTATTTCTCTTCATCAGGGAAGCCATCATCCTTGTATGTCTGTGCTGTTTTTTTTCATTATTTGTTGCTACCTAGGTGCTAGGCCCAACAGGACAAGTTAATTTCGTACGAAAATCTCAACATTGCGAGATCCTCTTAAGGACATTCTTTAAATGTGCACCCTTCTAGTCCCCCAGTGTTTTCAGGCTAGCCAACCGATGAGATCTAGATCGTTTTTTATATATACCAAAACAAATTAAAAAATTTATTATTAGTTAGTTAATTTGGAAAATATGGTTTCTTGACGTGCCTATACTATAACTATCCAAAAATGCCCTATGCACTCAAATATTTCATTCTTTTTATTTCAAAAATTTTATTCTAAGAAGGCAGGTTGAACTGCGTACGAACTTTTAAATTTGTTACTGAATATTGCGTAGATTATAAAGTCTATTGACCCCCTCAAGTTAATTTTACCATAGGACATAATTTCTACAGGTTGATTTTTTTTCGTTTTCTTAAGAACTAATTTATCTATGACAAATTTATCCGCTTAGAATAGCTTTTGTAATCCCTAAATTCAATCCTGTAAAATAAAAGTACCCAGAAAATGCACCTAATGCAAAAACTTCTGTCACTAAAGGCGCAGTCTTTATTGTCCTTATGTATTTGATTTTTAAAACCTTTATTTGATTTATTTAAAAATTCATGAGTCCCTATTGCATGTCAAATGCAATAATTATTAATATTGAACGATTAAGAAAAACCTTTTATTAACTTCCTGTTAGAAAATGAAATACTGCCCAAGATGCAAATACTAAAAATAGTTCTATAGCACAATCTGATGGAATGTATCTACCAATGTCGCTTTCATTTTGTGTTTCAGGGTGCAGTTGTAACACACCTACCATTGGTAATCAGGTCAGATTTAGACTACCCTCCTGTCGACTGGTCGAGTTCTGATAGAAATTAAATTCTCCTTTATTTTGAACAGTCTTTCCTTTGTCAACTGTATCCATGAATTTCATAAAATTTTAAACCAGGACTAGTCGTTGATCTACCAACTGGCATCATCCGAAATCCTTGATCAAATTTCTGTTAGAGAGTAAGACCGGTCTGTTCAATGCAATCAACTTACTGCACTTAACCCCATCCAACGAATTTCTAGCATCCTTTTATACCATCACCCACAACGTGGATACACTATCGAGCGACGGCAATGCTTACTCCATGGAGAACGGCATCCACAGTAGCCCAAAGGGTACCGCATTGAGCTCGGTGCTATTAATGTAACAAGGAGGGTAAAGAGTGCAATGGAATTTTGCATTTCTCATTCCTTTACCTCCCGGACCTGCCAGAAATCGATAACTCATCGCATTTTGGGACCTGTTCCTGTTTCTGTTGCAGGATACTGTCGGAGCCATCGAACTGAAATCCGAAGTTGCAATGGTTTGGGAATTCTCCCTCGTCCAGCCATCATCCATTTGATAGGGGGAGATTATGGCCTGATACCATTAACATGTATGCGCGCCCACTGGGCCATTCGATGCACTCCCATTCATTCATTCCGCATTGTGAGTGTAATCATTTCTGATAAATGCAGTCGCATGAATTTCGCATTAATTACTCACCGGATATTTCGTTGCAACAATTTATTTACACATACGCACATATCTCAGTTTATATATAATTTGCAGAACGGGCATTCTCGTCCTCAAAATTTAATTATATTTTCTGCCTTCATTGTATATGGGTGCAATAATTTCAGAAACCTGCAAGGATCACAGGACGCAAACACTTTCTGATAGATTTCGGTCTCGGTTAAATGTAAGGGTAAATTTTTAGAATAACTCATGTGTGGTGAGATACACGCAGCCAATATTCACACGATACGTACGTTAAACAGGAGCCGTAAATTGGATAATTTATCTAGAGCAAATAACACGTACAAGTTACATCAGAATCTGATAATGCCGCCAGGATAGGGAAGCTTTTACAAAAAAAACACAGCCCTCTCTGTTGGAATATTGCATTAATTACAAGCAGTAGTACTTATCTGTAATTATCAATTGGCCCATTAAGATGATTAATGAATCAGGTAGAGCCGGAGGTGGCAATTGAAGTGCATAGACCAGTGTTCCCCATGGCCCTCAGGTTGAATATAACCACAATCCCAATGGAATTATCATATTTTAACAGGTATAGCATTTGCTAATATTTGTGCAAAATGCTCTCGCCCGTTATCGAATTACATTATTTCCGCTGGGAAGGGTGTTGCGAAAAATAACAGTCATCTGTTACGAATGCATGTATGTAAACGAGTATCATAAGGTCGCGACATTTACCCATGCAAACAATTATATCACTTTCAGAGGAATAATTAAACAATAATTATGAAATTTTGCTACTGGGATTCATGTAAGCATGAATTTATTATTGTACTGTGCAAATTGGGTCATCAGGATATATTCATTTCTCTTCACACACACACACATACACACACACACACCCAAAATCATTAAATGCAAGCAGATAAATATTTCACTCTAATTTCATGACACACTAACTCACCATTGAGGAATAAACTGACTGAAATCATATCAAAGGAAATACATACGTAATTCATAAGGTTTGACCACAGATGGCACAGTTGCACAGATAAACACACAGATGTCCAGGTCTACTGCATTGCCTGGGACCACTGCCTTCTTTTCTTTATGTTGCAGGCCCTGGACACCAAAATCTCTGAATGGTTCTTATGGAAAGTCGAAACATTTTTTCATTCAACTCGCTTTGGCGTGAAATGTATAAGACCTACAATAGAAATTAACATAGCGTTTGAAAGCTTGAAACTTCAGGAAGGCAATGGTGTAAAAATGTTTGTACCTTTTCTAATAAAAAGGTTAAAAAATTAATGGAGTAACGCCGACGGAGATCAAAGAGCGGATGGACGGTGTATAACATGGAAAATCTTCACCATCATTTTCGATGATTAAACATTGGTCAAAGCTTTTTCGCTGGGGAGTCATTTGAAGATGATCCACTCTGTGTAGGGCCAGCAACGGTAGTTACGCAGGATAACATGGATTTGGTCGAGAAAGTTATTCTAACGGACCGGCAGTTATAGGCCAAGTAAATCGCAGAACAAACCGGTATATAGAAAACAAGAGTCCTCTGGATTCTTCACAAGCATTAGGGTATCAACGCAAAATAGGTACCGTGGATTCTTTCCTCAGTGAAGAAAGTACGGTGAGTTGAGTGCTGTCAGCAATTTTTAGAGCTGTGTAAAGACGACGTAGACAGTGTTCTCCAACGGATTGTAACAGGGGATGAATCTATGGTTCTTTACCGTGATCCTTTGACGATGGAGTGGCTCCGTCCCGGAGAACCAGTGACGGAATAAGCGAAGGTCACACAAACCACCAGAAAGGTCATGGCAATAGTTTTTATATAACGAGAGTTATATAAAACTATTGTCGAGAAAAGGACAGGAAAACTGTCCCGAAAGTACTGCACTTACATAATAATGGACCCGTAAACACTGCTGCTGTTAATGAATGCGCCTTCAAGGAGTTGGATCATCCACCTTACAGTCCAGAATTGCCCCCAAGTGACTATGTTTGTAATGAAGTTTAACTCCGTCGAAGAAATCCATGAGGCGATTAGGCAGCATTTTGAATACAAATCTTCAGACTACTATTTTAATGGTATTAAGATATGTGAAAGATGGGTTGAAATACAGGGAAAATATGTTGAAAAATAACCACTGTCTTTTTCCAATCTCATCCCTCTTTCGACCTTAGGCCACGAATACTTGGACCACACTACGTACCTTCGATTTATTCTTAAGGCAAGGATTCTTTTCTTCTTTTATCTAAAAATTGACTTTTTTACGCTTTGAGAGCTCAGCGGATGAAATCAGATTGGGGTTCAGTGAAAAGATTTTGTTAATCAAATTATACACTAAAAAAAGACTTTATTCAATGAGAAATAGCATTTTAAATATCATTCCACGATTCAGTTTCACATTATTTCCTTCCCGTTTCTGCAAAAGTGACCAACCGCCATTTCGTTGAGTTTCGGTTCGTTGGCTCATTATGAATATATTTGATTATTCTATTGTGGAAGAAAAGCCCAAAAGACATACTTTTTCACTAACATAACCCATATTCATAATTCCAAATCCAAATCAGTCGAAATATCAAATGTCATTTACTCAATTGTTAAATTATTCCATTTGGTCCCTTTTGCCCGAATAGGAACGACTTTATGCTTTCGTCATAATCTAAATATTAATTATACAAAAAAAGCTCCCGGTTCCGTATTTCAGCCACTTTTTTTATATGGAGTTTCATCGAGCTCTTCTTGAAATTTTATAATGGCAACACTGATCCGCATGAGTTCGGGGTTGTGTTCATTACTTTGGGGTTGCGTTCCTGGGTAACTTTGGTGTTAAGTTCGGTGTTTGCCACCGATAAGTATGCAATACATGGATTTGTTGGAACTTTTTTCATTATTCTGCATGGTAAAATATTTTGCAGGTGTCTTTTTACTGCTTGCTTGCATTGGAGGATTAGGCCTACAAGGGACACCTCTGAAAAAACGCGCTTTGAAATTTAAGGTGCAAATTGAGGGAACATATAAAAACGTTATGTTACTCATATACCTTCAATTTGTGCAATTGCACAGCGGTCTCCTAGTTTTCCAAATTATCATACCGCTATCCAAACCTAATAAAGTTATTCGGGTAGAAGCTGTGGCAGTGAAGGATAACAGTAATGAACAACAACGATATAGTTCTAGTTCACTTAGCCGTTCGCAGACTATTTGAAATTTTTTGAAGTTAGAAGAAAAATTGTATTTTGTGGTAATTTTTATAAAAAGCAGTAAATATAATTATGTAAACATATAGGCTTGTTTAATTAGAATCACGAATAGATATTTATGATAAATGCAAACAATTTTTTTGTCCTCAATATTTCGTTTCTTAAGTCATAAATATTTAAAATGAAAGCATTTCAATAAAATTCGTGAGTGAATCGGAAATGAAATTCCTTTACAAATGGTTCATTGGGGCTGAAAAAGTTTAACCAAATTACAGAATCAAACGAAATTTCTTAATTTAGTGCAAAAGTACTTAAATCTGAAATTTATTCGATAGATACTCTGCTTCGGTCTCCTAGATACAAAATGAAATCTCAATAGCAACCTCAGCAATGCTTGTTTCTCTCCGTGATATATTTCCAGATTCCAGGAACTTATTATTTTTGAATTTACCGTGCAATACTTGAGAGAATCCATATGTGAAATGTTCCCATGACACTAACTAACTGACTAAGCAACAACGTCCTGGCCAAACACGTGTTTTGAGGCAGTGCCTAGATACTTATTTTCTTTTATCTTTTATATCATTAAATGACATCTTGCTTATCACTCTGAGCATGAAGTAAATATTATTAGTGACTTACTACATAGCAAAAAATGGGAGTGCGGAAAGACTAATCAAATGCGGATGACCTGTTTAGTTTTAATATTTTTTTATTATTTGTTATTTTATCATTTGTTTCCTTCTTGGTTCTTCAAGAAATCGAACATATCTGAAATTATTTACCTACAAATTTATTTATACCAAACGGAAAGAGTGTAAGTAATGCTTTTTGTCTTATTCTTGCAACATAGTTCAAAAACATCCACTAAATCATCCACTTTCTCCCCTGTCGATTGATATACCACAACCCTATACTGTTGTCACTCTTTCTAAAGATCTAAACCATTAAACATGTTCCATTTATACTTGACAATAATGCCAGGAAATTTCAAATAATAAAAAGGGAAAGACAAGCAATTGTTTTGCGTTAACGTATTTACAATATTTACATCTTGTAGACAAAGTTCAAATCTCCTTTTTAATTCCTATTCCATACTAATATTATTTACAGCCTGTAAAATCCTCCCACGAAATTCAGTTTCACTCAAAATATCCATTGCGTAGACAGTATCCTACAAATTTCTCCAAAGGTAGAAATCTAATGGAATTAAAGCAGTAAACCTAGGAGGTCTACTGATATCATCACCTCGTCCAATCCACATTCGAAAGGTGTCACTCAGTCACCGTCGAACTTGTGCTGCATAATGTGGTAGAGCTCCATCATGCTGGAAAATAATTCCTCTCCTTCTTCGCTCCACCTAGGGGTGCTTCATCCAGAATATTGTCCTTCTTTCACTGGAGAATAATGATCGAGGTTTAATCCCATATGGAATATAGGAATAGTCTTATTAGTACAGAACTTATAATACCTGCCCCCACAAATTTATGGAAAATTTATTTCTCAAAATAATGGTAAATTTTGAAGCATTTATTTTTAGCGATCCTAAGAATTATACGAAAAAAAGCCAGAGTCTGGGATTGAAGTCGAAGCAACGTCCTCCCAATTTCCGTTCGGGTACTCTAACCGAAAGCTATTAGGAAATTCCCAGAGTTTTACTCCCTGGAGTAAACATCTTTCTAAAATTTTTATTAAAATCGAGAAATGTAAATTTTAGTGACGGTCAAATTGAATTTTTAACGATCCTAAGAATTATTGAAACGAAAATCCAGCGTCTGTGACTGTCACTGGACTCGAACCAGCGACCAACCGATTTCCGGTCGGGTATTCTAATTTTGGCTTTGAAGATTAATTGGAACGAAGAGGGTCAACCGTTTGGGTAGCTCAACGGTTGCAACTTCCATTTTTCTGCTTCTTTGAAGTACGGACCTTTTCTTCAACTTTCTTCATTTTGAGCTCCCTTTGCGCCATAGATTTTTTATAGAACTGGAAAAAAATAGTCTATGTTCGGAGAGTGCCACCTTCCTAACGTTAAAAGAAATTTTAAAATAGTTTCAGCAGGTCTGTGCACAGGGTGTCCCAATTAAAGTGATCGATTGGACGTCCAGTAAGTCTTCATGAGACAAAAAAACAAGTTGTGTGGGTAGGGGGTGGGGGGTGCAATCCTGACGTATTTCAAGATAACGCAACTTAGAGGTTTTTGGTCTTTTTTCCGATAGAGACCGTATAACTTATACTAAACACGACACGTGCACGGGAACGATATTGTCATTCTAAAGATGTGTTGCGCTTATAAATTTCAAACAAAAATCTTTGGTGCTTTTTGAATATGTATTAGAGAAGACTACCCTGCCTATTACCTCATCGACAGAATTTATTGTTCAAATTCTCAAAAATTGTTGGAATTTTCCAGTCTGTCATAGTCTTAGTCTTCACGGTTTGAAGAATTTTCATTATTTGTAAAATGGTGGAATCTCAAAATATGGAAGAAGCGGTCACGTACCATAGTGATGTGGTAGTGAATAAGCACCCGGTTACTGTAACTGGGACACCCTGTGTACGTATTTCCTTCTT
>QYTT01088363.1:0-17612 GCA_006980735.1 Dasypogon diadema | reverse complement strand
CATACTGTTCGCATCCGGGGATTGTGATGGTCAATGTGTTGTCTGAATATTATTTTCCTCTTTCCTGCGTGTGCATAATTGGCTTTTATGTTTGGGATCGTTATCCTCTTGAAGGATTACATCGCTGTTGTCGTTCTTCAATAATCCCTTTTTGTACAGGCTGATCATCTTTTCGGCAGTAAGAATTCCAGTAAATGTTATCAATTTTACGAAACAGCGTGGAGGAAAACATCCGTAAACATGGACCTTCAGAAGGTGTTTAATGGTACGATTCGCGATAGCTGCTTTTTGGTCACTCGCTTCCTGCACACATTTATAGTAAAAGTCAACTCATCCGTAAAGATCACATAGTCTCAATTATAGTTGATGTTTTTTAGCCCACTGTAGACGTCTTCGCTTCTAGTTGTCTGTTAGTAACGATTTCATAAAGATGGACTTGTATTCGATATTTACCTCTTGTAATTTACATCGAATCGTATTCAAGAACACGTCAATACTCCTCGATAGCATTCGTTTTCGTTCGAATTTTCTTTGAAAAGATCAAGGATGGCCTGGTCGCTTAATAAAGGCCAGTTACCCGACCGAATGCTAAATGGTGAAGAGAATCTCCTGTAACATAGCTGAGAGTACTAGTAGGCTTCATGTGAATATCAAATTTGATTTCATTTCCAGGACCCCTGGGAATTAATAAATCGAGAAAAGTGAACTGTCCGTTGGATTGTTGCTTTTATTGTGAACTTGATAGAGTTGAATTGGTTGGTTGAAAATTAAGAATATTCCGAATTTTGTCTGATCTTTGTGCAGCTAAATATTTACATCTATATCTATCTACAACGTTCTGGAGAGAAGTGCCATGAGAAGATTGGGTTTCCCATAGTAGTGCCCTCATTTTATTTGTAGAATTCTTCGATGAAAACAAAACTATTTTGATTCATACTCAATCTTATAGAGCAGTTCTTCATCAAATTGTGATCTGAGCCAATCTTCCAAAATTATCAACGTATGGGTATAGTCGGATGCAAAGCCGCGACATCAAAACTTACAGAAATTTCGTTGAGTTCCAAAATATTAATTTTATATTAATAGAATTACTTGGAAAAGGATCAAGATTCGAGAATTCCTGTAAAACCTATTCGCATAATTTTTGTGTAGGTGCACAGGTGTTGTAAACAATTTCCTCCACTTTGCTGCCGGGTTTGTGAGTTTTGGAGAGGGCATATAACTTCCTTCTCCAGGTACTGATAATGTATTGATGAACTCTAATCAATTTTTTCAATCAGATGTTAAAGTTTATACTCTTAAGATTTTCACATTAGAATTTGGAGCCTAATGATGGACCACATTAGCTCGAAACTCGTGGCGAGAAACGAAAAAGTTTTTATCAAATTTTAACTATTTGTTTTGTAAAAGAAAATTTTTCCCGATTTGGAGGAAAGGTGTTTTTATTCATCTTTTGTTCTTATTAAAAATTACTTTTTACCAGAAAAAATTAAATTTTTTTCTTAAAGATCAACAACGAACAAAGAAGCTTACTCAGTAAATAACCATTTGTCTTCTCGTAAAAAATAATATAATGTTGGTATTTTTCTGTGACATAAAAAACTAAAATAAAAATTGGCGGTGAGAATAAAAGGCAGTACTTTTTATTGCACAACACTTACGTGCTCCTCAATGTTTAAGGAAACAAAGTAAACTTGTCTTTGTATTACAGGAACTGCAACTACCCTGCAAACACTTTACACATAATTACTGTAATTGGTACCAAAGGACATCATTCGTAGAGTCCTTCCTTATATATTTCATCCAACTGCCAGGTAAGGAAAATAAATCTTTTATGTAGCTGTAAGCTTGAAAATGTCTATCTAATTATTACTAAATCGTCTTAGAGACATTACTTACTGTGATACTCGTAACTAACAACTGTAATTTTACTAAAATAGAATAAATCTTATAACTGAAAACATTTTACCCAATAAAAAGTCGGTGTTAAATAAAACTTTTTTTTAAATACTGTACTGAAACTAAAGGAAGCTGAAGAGCATAGATTTAACTATCTTCTCGATAGGCTTATTTTCTTTTTTGAAAATTATAAAACCCAGCTAAAAGTACACTTGATAAATAAATAAGACATTTAGACGTGAGATCACGAAAGATAGATGACTGTGGTTCCTTGTAATTGTACTTTTTCGATAGTTAGATACAATAAAGTTTGAAGACAAGCAAATAGTAAAATCTTAGAAGGCAACTCTAAACTCGTCTGCTGCAAACCTTGCAAATATTTGAGGGATAATATCAAGACAGATGAACCGGTAACTGCAATGTAAAATATTAATTAAATCGGAGTATAAAATGTGGTGTAGAATATTAAATACTGGGACTTTCTATATTTTTGGATATGCGGATACTTTATGTTTAGAATGGTTACTAGTTTAGTTTTGTATGTTACAAGTTAGCAAAAATTGTTTTGGATAAAACAAAATCTAACGAAAAATCAAAACAACAGATTTTCATTAAAAACAGTAAGTTCTATAATGTCGGAAAGATGTTTCAGGTAATGGTGTATGAAATTTGAATAAATATATGTATGTATACAATCTTACAGTAAAAGAACGTCAGAAATTGACCAACTGCATTATTTTTATTATAGTTTCTTAAAGTGTTATTAGTAGTTTGTTCATCTTTTATGCATATACTTTTATTTTTTGTTACAAACACACTTCTTGGATATTAAAGGTTATATTCATTTATTCCATATTGGTTATCATTATAAAAAACACACATTTTGCGTAGATTGCTACTTTATATAATTTTTAAGAAATGACTTTTTTTGGATACTTTTCAATAACTTCCGAGTACTAACACTGATACAAAATAGTAGTAGAGTGAAGATGCTCAGAACAAATATGCTGCAAGACTGACAAAAAGAACAAAGCTAATATCACCTGATGTGTAGATACAAAAGGAAAGCATAATGTTATTTGAACAGATGAGCAATGACTTTGCTCAGCATTACTGCTTTACGTGATCGCGATAGAATCCATTAACAGAGACAGTAACTTACATAGGTACAAGTGGTTGAGAAAAATTCTCTGGTAAAAGTTGTACTTGCAAATATACTGAGATAAATGGTGTCATTTGAAAATTCAGGGCCTTTCTGAATCTAACTCTTTACCTTTTTATCTTATAATAAAAAAGCTATTTATTAGCTATTATAAAAGTTTACAGGAAGGAAAGAAAGCCAACTAATGTTAAAGTAGAATCAAGTCAACTTAATTGTTATACAAAAAAGGTTATTGAGATTACATAGACTTGAAATTGGACGGGCTTGTCTCGACATTATGTTACTTATTTTTATAACGAGACGAAGACGAAGATAAAGAGTTAGATTCGGAAAGCCCCTCAGAATGACATTTCGAAATTTGTGCGATCAAAATAATTCGTAATCTTCATTTCTTTCCTTCGGGGTCGAATAAATTGATATTATTAAATAACGACCAACTGTTTTTACAAAAATCTTTATTCACGCTGCTCCCGGAAGTCTTTTACATTTTTGTAATTTGGATTAAAAGTAGATAAAACTACTTGACCTATCGACACAATTATAAATAATTTATATTTTCCGTAAAAAAGTGAATACTACCTTATGAAACTTATAGATATGAAAACAACAGCCAATTGTGTATCGTAGATGTTATATTTAATGAAGAACTTTGTATATGCACTTCATCCAACAGACTAAAAGGTTTTCAATCTTTAGAAAAGGTTATAATTATTTTTATCATAAAAACCAATTCTCAATAATTACCTTTTTAGGCCTTGCAATCAGGACCAACTTTCATATTTATATTACATTAAACGATTAAACTAGGCAGAAATATCGTAAAATATAAAACCTCACTCCATTATCTCTTCATCAAACAGGTATACGATTCCTTTAAGTTACTTGTGTTATGGGAAGCACCGAGCACCATAGAAATACTTCTAAAGACCATCAAGCTTTACCAACTCACGGTATATTAAACAATATCTCACACAAGTTCCGTTTTATTATTACATATCTTATTTAGATGTAGAACATGTTCTTCAAAAGTATGAAATTTTATCGGTAGACCCTATGTTCAACAAATCTAAAGAGTATCTTAGATGTTGCAGTTTCTTGTTTGCGATAAGTGCCTGGAAAGTAGATCATTCGACATTATGGAACTAGTGTGTAGTAAACTTTTCACAAATTAACGACAAATAGACGAAGTGCCTTTTATGATAAGTAAATCCAGAACAATTTTTGAGATTACGAAAAGGAGATGAGGCTCAAATATCTCGGAATGCAACTAAAACGACATTTTTAAGAACATGCAGACAGATACCAGAAATGGTTTATTTGGTTGTGTTTGGAATTGAAACGGTTGTCAAATTTTTGAAAAAGTTGACGCTGACTTTGATTTATTTGATCTTGTTTTTGATTTTGTTGGTTCTCTTTTTAATTTGGTTGTAGATATTTTTGAAATAGTTGCGTTTGAAGTGTAATTGCTCTATTTGTTAAAATAAAATGACATACTGCGGCTTATTGTGATCACAGCGATATTTACCAAACCGAGCTCATTTTCGATTTTTGATAAGCTCTCTGTTATTACGCTTATTTATTTATCATTAAATCGATGTATTATTTCGATATTTATGATACTAACTATAATGTATATATATATATAAATATCTGACCTTTCAAATTTGTTATATATTTAAAATTCTTTGGTATACTGTAAGGACACAATTGCATATCTGTTTTATGAATAAAATAACATAGGTATGTTGAAATTTGACTGTGTGAATTTAAAGAATATTTTGATTCATATTACCAGGAAAACTGATCGCCAATCCTGGAGCCATCAATCAATGCAGGAGGCATTTGAAGCTATTCAAAAAAGTAAAATGGTCTGCCTATTAGCAGCTAAAATATTTGGTGTCCTTCAGGTTGCTCTAAGAAGACATGTATTAGGTATGAACAGGATTAGGAAGATACAAGCTGACTTTTCCTTCGCCCATTACAGTAGAAGAAAAAAATGGCACTGTTCATAATTTTATTTCAGAAAAAGGTGAAGCCGGACAGGAGTGGCTAGAGTTTTCTGAAAAGAAATAAGGACATTTCCCTGCATACATCTGAACTCACTTCTGTGGCCAGGGTTCAGGCTTTCAATAAGTATAACGTTAACAGTTTTTCAAGACTAGTAAAGAGTTATTAAGTGCTTATGCCTTCGGACTAAGCAAAATTTGTAATTTTAATGAATTGGGTTTCTGTAGCGTTCAGAAGCCTCAAAAAGATATTAAAACCGACCGGTAGAATGCAAGCTGGTTGTTGTAATAGTGCTGAAAGTGGATCCCATGTTACACTTCATGTATGATATTTCCCAGGAAGAACATGAAAAATATGAACTTATATAGATGAAGCTCCTACTGGCACGCTCGGTACAGCACAGGAATCTAAGCGGTTGACTGCAGATGTGTTTTAATATAGCTAAAACACTTTCAAATCAATGCAAAGTAAGTCCCAAAGATTAAGTTTTTTAATTCTCGATAGCCATGCAAGTCACAAGGGACTAGAAGATATGAATTTTGCAAAGGATAATGATAGAAAATTTATGTTTGCCCACACACTGCACTCACAGGATACAACCACTAGACGTAAGCTTTTATGGACCGTTAAAAACCTATTTAAATTTAAAAAAAAAAAAAGTAGTTAAAATGTCATCCCGGTCGTATCGTTACTCCTTGATAAATCGGATATCTGTATAATGAAGCACACGGGAAAGAGGCAACAGTTCAAAATGTGTACCATGGTTTTAGATACCCGTGCTCCTTTGACCTGCAGATACTGATGTCTTTCCTGTTTGAGCCTGCTGACTACCGAAAATTCTGAGCTTCCTGTTGCAAATTAGCCCTTCCTTCTTCAGCCACTAATTTCAGATAATGATCGTTCAATTCCGAAAACCACCATTCCATTACCCAGCAAAACCGGAGTCTCCCGAAGATTTATTATTATTTCCAGTTGAAGTTATTTTACAACCTCCACAGAAAGCATTATTGTGGTGAATGTAAAAGAGTTTCCAAATATATTTAGTATTAATTGCAAGCCCTAAAAACCCCCTTTTGACAACGACACAGGTGATCGACACTTTGCAACTGACACGTAGGAGGACGATGGCGATTGTCGATGAGCTCTAAACCTAGAGAAAGCTGCTTACGGTGCATGACGTGTTCTTGTTGCATCCTGTGAGCGTTGGTAAGAAGACAAAGAAATTTATTTATGAACTATATCCCTGTACTGCATTATGTCCGCAGTTTCCATGTCGTTGTGTCCAAACTATATGGACAAAATGGTTTTTTAGTTCATCTTTTATATAAGGTTAACCCATTAGAGATCGCAACAAACATCGTGTGTGTAATGACAAAGAGCTCTCTCATTTCAAAAACATTTTTACATTGGGCAAAATTCAAATAGAGAACAACGTATAGCTCTCAAATTTAGCAAGGAGGCGTTTTATGAGACACTTAACAAATGTAATGAAAATAACTCATATTCCCCCACTCCTTGGTCGGACCGCCATATTGGATTTGTGGATTATTGGACATAATTCGAAGGGGAAGCAGCCTATCACTCTAAAATTTTGTACAAAAGAGTTTTATGAGATGAATTATATTTATACCATATAGGGTATCAAATAATCAGCCTAAAGCTGATTATATATTTTCTGTTTTTATTATTTAATTGAAATTGCTTCAGATTTCACTTAAAAAGTTATTTGAGTCCGCTCAAAATACGATTCGTTAAAAATTTCAGTCTTCTCAATACTGGAATCCGCTCAGTATCTAAGACCATTTAATGCTTCAGTCATTTCAAACTTCCCTCAGACCCTCAAATTTCGAACCTTATACAAAAGTACTTAGTGGAGTTACTGCTTGAGTTGAGCAACGACTTGATATTGAAAAATGAATCCGCTGCTCTACAATCCTGATAATAACTATTCAGTTATTTTTAGATATTCTATATTAAGCTTTAAATCTGAGCACCACGCTGTAAAATCCTCTTTGCTAAAAAGCCAAAAAGCCAGATTTTATTAAGGAATTTGTTTAATTATAGATTCTTATCTCATTTTTGTAACTGAATTTACTCTCAAAATCCAAAGTAAGAAAATAAAAAAAAACACTTATATCATCAGACCAGCATAATTTGCATAAATTTTATAATTATTGCCAAATATACTATGAAGGTTTATACGTATTGCGTCGCTCTTTGTTTGGGGGTTGCGGTGTAACAAATGTGCCAGAAATAATAAATTCCATATTTTATTGTGCTTTGAAATGAATGTATCCAAAGGACTTAATGCTTCACGCCCCCACATTGGATAATCATTCAGATCCCAGAATTTTTGTTGGTTTTGCCCATATCCTTACTCATCTTCCCTCACAAATAAGTATTTCATGTTCAAGGATGCCAGTAAACTGCTCATATATTGAAAAACTAAAATTTCCTGCTTTGAAAGTTGATTCAAGGAACAATGCCAATTCCACAGGATAATTCTTATACATCACAAATTTGTTGCGATGTGACTTCTAAACAGCAAAAATAAACCGCCTGTTACATGCCTTGACTAGCCCTTATCAAACCTCTCGAGGAGTATATTCAGCAACCAAAAAATCCCTAAACGATGTCCACTGATTTACATATGTCACCTCGAGCATTAACTGGTGAATGTAAATGGAATTATGTGCCACTGTAAGTGAGCACTTAATGCAGTAAATGAAGCAACAGCCTTTATCATTATTTGTGATAATAAAACCAAAGCAAACGCATTCTCTGTATGTTTGCGGTTAAAAATCATCTGAATGTACTACAAACGAGAACTACGGCGCCTCCATTAAAACGAATCCTAGCATTGAACCAAGACCCAAAACTCCCTCGTATCGCTTTATGTGACGCGCAAGCTTTCGATATCTTCCCATGTTCAATATTCAGTCCAACCAACATATTTTGCGTCGACTGTAGAGTAGAGCTACTATAGAGCTACAGAGACTGGATATATAAAAGGAGCTCAGCATGTTCCATAATGTCACTTATATTCAGTGCTTGTTGGAGCAAGTTCTTGTTCAGTGTTAAAGTAGTTCACTTGTTGGACTGAGTGTGAGGTTGTGCAATAATCTTAAAGTTCGTGCTTTTAATTTTTCCAACTCCTGGAAGGATACCGTACCTTGGACCTTCTTGCATCTGTTAACTTTGAGTTACCTATAGTCTAAAATGAAGTCATTTTTGATTTTAGTTTTTCCAATACTTATCAGTGTAACTGTTGGAGCTCCAGTAAAGGTAACCTTAAATTTTAAATAAGATTTCGAAATAAAAAAAAATAATAGGATATAAAATACAGTTTTGAGTTTTCTGAAGTGCTTAACATAATATTACCTGTGTCTATTATATTTATAAATAAAATGAATGGAAAGACTACTTCTGTGCAAAATTAAAAATATTCGAATTTTTTAAAACAACAAGTGTTAACGTGCTGCTCTAGAATAATTTAATTTCTAGAACTCGCCTAATTTATCAATGAAAAATAGCAAACAGTTGTCTTCCGAAAATTTGCTTGAAACTCTACCAATAACAAGGCTTTAATAAAATGAGTGCAATTGAATATTATTAATTTCGTGTAGGTTAGAATAATATTCAGATATTGTGAAAATAGCTGCGTAGTATCAATTTTCATAAAAGGAAAAATATTCCCATGACTAATACGAAACCCATAATATTCCAACTATTTCAAACTCCTGAATTTAAGTGCTCTCTAATTGACTTTTTGTCATTCATTTCAATTTACATAAACTATTCATTATAAAGTCACTCTGCAAAATACAATAAGATGCTTTTCTCGGTTCATCTCTGTAATATGATATGATATCATTAAGCGTTTCCAAATTTTATTAAGGATAACGTCAGTTTACTTGTTTCCTGTAAATTAGCATCTATTGACCAAAAACTCTGGATAAAGGACATTTCTATAGAAAACAGGGCCTCAGTCTTGGAATACTTGTTTCGTATTAGTAAAAAATATAAAATCTTATTTGAAACTACCTCATTATTACTATTATTCAGCAATGTTAGTGTAGATGAAAAAGTTAAGATGAAGGACGTTGAAACTTTAAGTGTATGCCACTTCTTATCCTTCTTCCCACTCCAAGCGATAAAATTTTCATTTTTTTAAACTGGTAACTAATATAGATACCTATTCATCAAAATGTTTCGGTGAACAAGCTTCGGATTTGAGTTGCCAGTTTTCCCTTTTAAAGGGACCATCCAGTGATTTTTAGCCAAAAATCGAATTATTAAAAGACATTTTTTTATTGCATACTATGATACTTTAAGATGTGTTTTATAATGTAGTGTTATCCGATTTTTAAAAAAATCCATATGGAAAATGGGTTTTTAAATATTTTTCCAATGAGGTGCGCGAAAAACACAAAATCGGTACGCGCGTAAGGCTCTAAAACAGAAACAAAAGGCAAAAGAACTTTCTAAAAAGAAGAAACAAGGTATACAGGTTACGGTCCTGGGATGGCCGATTAAGAATATTCGATTTGTAATAGGTTTTAATATTGTTTTATGTAAATAAACTAAACTTCTTACTTTATTCGATTATCTGGAAAACTATTTTTTTAACAATTTCTCAATTTAAAAAAATTAAAGGTACACGAATTTCCATCCGATTTTGATGTATTTTTGCTAAAGTGTTCAGAATTTAAAAAGAGTAGATTTGTTAGACAGAATTTTGATTACATAATTATAAAAAAAAGTTATACATATAAATGTAAAAGAAATGCAGAAAAAACGCTATTTTAGGCCTGTTTTTGACTTTTCTGCATGAAATCGTGGATCCCCAGAAAATACCCCATATTTTATTTGTTATTAACAAAAACATGATTTGTTATTATTTTTTTCGACAAACGAGTTGATTTTTGTTTTCTATCCATTAATAGCTATTTGTAAAAAAAATTTCATCAAAATCGGTTGAACGGTACAGATTTTAGTCATTTTTCTGGACGGTCCCCTGTTCCTGGAAAATCGTATCCTATTTTTCAGCCGTTATGTATTTATTTTTGGTGATTTTAATATAAACTTATTTGCGGATAGTACTCTGAAGAGCAGGCTACTCGATACTCTCGACGATCCGACACTCTAAGTCTTAAATCATAGAGCTACTAGACACCATGAGCCTGATTCTTAATTTACAGATTTACTAATCCAATAAAAATTTGACTGCTTATTGTCCTTAAAACAATTTTAAATGATCACGAAATTCGTTATTTCCGCAATATCAATATGGTTGAACTTTCTAATACCCTAGCCATGGGCGGTTCGCCTAATGGAGCCACCAGGACCGGGTCCCACCAAGAATTTTAAAAGCATGAAATCAAAAGTTTTTAATATTCCCACAAATATTTCTACTAAAATTTTGTAACCCATGATTAATAATTACAATTTACCAGAAAAATCCATTCATAATTATGTGCGCTTCTTACCTTGCAACTATTTGGTGTTTACATATTACTATATAGCATGCGCAAGCTATTGCTACATCTACCAACCCTTTTGTTGTATGTTCATAACGAACAATGCCAATGGTAGATAGGTCGTTGGCTGCCGAGTGCCGAATGGGTCAGATTAATTTGGCCCCAGAAAATGAGACCTAATGTACAAGAAAGAAAACAAATTTCTCGTTTTCTTGTAAGAAAATATCTCATTTTTAGTTCTAGCAGAGGATATGAAATGTTTGATACAATGGGGACCTGAAATAATGACTTCAAGATCAGGGAAATTTTTCTTTAGCGACCTAAAATTAATAACTAAAAAGGAAATTTTTATCTTTTGACACTAAATTAATCACAAATATTTCTGCTATGCCTTGTTCTCAATTTGACTACAATTAGTCTAGAGGAAGGACTATTCGGAACTACTAAATATCATGAAGCGTCGGATTTTGATATAAAAAGTTTATATTGGATATTTTTGAAAATGATTTCCGACTTTTAAAAAAATAGGCACCACTTGCATCTATGACTCACTTCCAGAACAATTTCAAACTTCTGAAAAGGTGAAAATCTGTGGAAAGATATGTGAAGAATAGGAAAGGTTAGGAAGAAATTTACAACCTAATTCTGAAAGTTTCTGTACAGTAATTTGCGAAATATGGGATCTTGTATTATCATGGAGGAGGATGACTCCACATCGATTTACTAGTGCACGAAGTTTTTAATGCAAAGCGTCTATCTCAGAACAGTAACGTTCAACATCAATGATTTTTCCCCGCAGATCACCAATAACGATCCGTGGATTTAAGAAACATTTAGGGGCAGGTTTTGTCGCTTGGTGTTTATTGAACCAATCTAGGCTTTGTTTCCTGTTAACGAGGGAGATCCATTTTTCATCACAGAGTAGATTCCCAAACGACGAAACCTTCCGTTTTCGTCCAGTTCATGGGAAACCAATTTCCAAAGCTTGCTAACTTTCCCAATCAAGGCAAGATGTCTACTAAGATTTATTTCAGATACACCTAACTGTGGATACAGTTTTCTAAAAATAATCTGTTTTAGTTGCAATACTCTGGCTATCCTTATATTTTTTTTTATTCTAAACTTAAAATTTCACACGCTCAGAATTTAATCCAAATTTTACTGAGTTTAAAGGTGAAAACATTAGATGAAAAATCTGGGCTAGAATAGATTGGATGATATTTCGCCCCTATTATTTAAATATTTATTTCTTACGAAGTCTTTGAAAAGTTATTAAACCCATGAAATGGTTTCGTTCTGGCAAAATTATCGAAACCATATGAGCACACCTTATTAAGGTGTGAAATCAAATCGGGGCCCAATTACAAAAATTCTAACAGGGCATTTCATATTAATAACTGGTGAGGACCTCACAAGAACTTCCTAATATGGCATACCATGCTACGGCTTGATCTGACTCTGCCGGTGTTAGGACATGCCCTAACAAATTTCTGCTCGGATGGGTTTAAACCATATTTCAATCTATTACTTTGGAATGTACAAAGAGATAGCATTCATTTCTTTAGAATAAAGAGGACAAAGGTTTCAATTAAAAAAATAATAGCACAGTATTTATAAACATTTTTAGCAAAAATTTGAACTTAGTTTCCTTTATTTTAAAAGTTGTTTAATGTAAGCATTTGAAAAAGGCACTGCGTTAAAAACAACGCGTCTTCTTTGAGATATGTTTCATAATTATCGGAATATGAATCAAAAAATATAATCCTATAATTTCGAAGTGAAATTTTTGATCCCCGTCAGTACTACATATAAAATAAAAAACTATACGTATTATATAATAATTTAACATATAATGCACGATACAATAATTTAACATCTCTCATCTCTTAAGTCGCATGAAGTAAGTGGTTATCGTGCTGAAATAGCGGCCGTTTATCGCTTTCATGAAATACAAAATACTTTGATTCAACGTTTTTTGAACCAAAAATTCCTTCTCCATATTCTCTTTCATCCAAAAAATTGGAATGTGCAACATTTTTTACTGCAACTGTGTACAGACTGAAAGACGCTTTCTATTGTTCAATACTGGCAGCAATTATTAGTATACTGGTTTACTGGAATAGCCGACAGCAATTATGTAAAAAAACACTTCACAGAAGTTCCAAAACAATTATGGAATGAAATTGATGTCGGATAGAAGAACCTTGAATATATGAATTCCTTCAAATATTTCAACTAAGATCTAAACTCCACCAAAGATATCTCCGCAGAAATTAAGATCGATAGCGCGGAGCGTACAAAAGCTCTCTTTTTTAAAGTTAAAATCGAGATAGTAGTTATTGTTGTAGACAAAAGATATATGAAGATTTTTCAAAAGCGGCTTTGTCCATTTAGGCTTCAGATTTTGAAAAGCATTACACTTTTTTACGCCTTAAAGAAACGTTCTTCTATTTCGAAATATAAATACATTGAACGATTAAAATTTTCAAAATAAAATTAAATTGTACAGCTTAATTTATTTTACTTTAATTGCCGCTATTAGTATAAAAGCTTGCGTGAGAGAATTCCGTGTTAAAATGCCTTCATCGTGAGAGAGCTTTTTAAATGCCGATCAACATTGACCGGTATGGCAGTCAACATGTTAAAATTCAAGGAAGTTTACAAACTTAAATACATACATAAATGGATGTAGGGCTTTCAAATTGCGCTGCACGGCTCATATGAAGAATCATAGAAGACTTTATAAGGTTTTCTGTTGTGTGTTTTTGAAGTTACTACAAAAGTTAATATCACAAACTGTGGACCAAAGTAAAAATCGTTAATTGTAAATATCCATATCCATATCAATTGAAAACAACTGCGAAATTTAAAATTTATTTAATGTGTTTCCACAAAAATGAATGAACCCCCTCTTTTGATCCCTTTAAAGGTTTATGCATATACCCTCCGTTTTAATGTAAATTAAATATTACTCCTATTCTTTTCTTTTTCGTATAGAAAATTGCCTTTGAAAAAATTTCTTACTTTTTATTGAATTTGCAAACTTCTTTTGCCTTTAGCAGTTTACAGACGAAGATATTGCATTGTGTGGTAAGTTATCCACCAGTTGTAAACTTCGTGAACCCAATTCAATGAATATTTTATCATTGCCAGTTATTAATTTTTGGACTATTTGCTCTTTATTGCTCTTTGTCGTTTTTCATCTTTGCCATTTAATCTAATCGAAAAATTTCTGAATTCAGTACAAATGTTAAAATGGAACTTATGAATCTTTTCAATTTATGAATCTTCTCAATCTAATTCTAGAATCGGCGAACTAAAGCATATAACTCAAAACTATAAAAAGGTTTTGTTTCACATCAAATTGGTTTTTTTTTTTATCAACAAATCTTCTGACCGAACCATATAAACAAATCTCGAAGAAGCTAACATACGTTCTTCATTAACGCTTTTTTGAACCACACACAAAAGATATTCTATACCACACAGTTATTTGTAGTTTCATTTCTTAAAGGGAAGAGATTGGGAAATTTTTAACCTGACAACTATGTTGCATGTAAGCTACAAATTTTTGGCATGAAACTATTGTGCAACATCCCAGTGATTTTGCAAGTACAATTCTCGTCAGTAGAATTGCCTCAATCACTGTTACCCAGATTTATCGCAAAGCCCTGCACACTTGTGTCTCAGCCTGCTCGGCCACCTGCCAAATTAATTAATTTCTTACTTAATATTTGGTAGTTAGACTGAAATTCGGAATACACATTTTCAGAAAAGTACTTTCTAAATTTATTTGTTATTGGCTCACTTTCTTAAAAACACAATAGTCAAAAATTTTAAAAGAGAAATGAAATAAACAATGTTTAGTGTAGTATTCAGCTTCAAGACACAATGTGTCGTTATCATCTGGCGAACATCTCCCTAGCACTACATGTTTATACCCTAGATCTAGGGTATTATGGCTTTGAGCAAACGTTTGTAGCGCATCGAAATATTCATGATACACAGTTTATTTCTTTATTCTTTAATAGCAATAAAGATGGGAGAAGAAAAGAAATCGTTTAATAGATGTCCGTATGTCTGTCTGTCCATCTGTTTGTCTGTATGTCTGTCCGCGAGTTATCTCAAGAACGCTTTAAGCTAGAAACTTAAAATTTTTAAACAATTTCTTGTTCCTGATGAAACTTCTAATTTGGTCTCTATTTTAACACGTTCAACCCTTTGGTGCTTTGCTAGTAAGAGAGCTTTCTCATGTTGTATTTAGTTTATCATGCAATTTTCTCTTAAGGTTCTCGCGTGAACCACCGATGGTTGAACGTGTTAAGCCATAAGAAATTGCTGGTTATTTCTTACTCCTATAAGTGAATTTAATTTAATCTGAATTTATGAGATGAAAAGTCTGTTATTTGGAGCTTCTAAACACATTGCTATTATTGATTTGTTGTAAGGTTTTTTGGAGCTTTTCTGAGTCCTCTTATCTTTTTGGTACCATATAATTTGTCCAAGTTTTTAAAACGACCAACAATATTTTAATATCTAAATTCTTAACATAGCGAGGGAACGCAAAGACGTGGTATAAAGAAAATCTGATAACAAGAAAAATTCTAAGAAATATGAGGATAATTATCTTGTTTTCAACGACTTGCAGTGCAATTTAAATTCAATAATGGTCCCACACAAAAACCACATCAGGTCTAGAACTATTTCCATTCTATCCCATATATGAATATTAGCTGCGTTTTTTTGCACCTATCCGGATCATTGAAAATTTTGAATTAAGTTGACCTCTTAAAGACAGGCAAATAACCAGCGATTTTGAAACCTAAAAAAATTCATCAGATTGCCATGAGGTTGAACAATTCAAAACCTCAAAACGTGAACTCGATATTTTCTATGTTCTATTTTGACATTTCCTACGGTTCAAAATCATGGCAATTTGATTAATTTTTCAGACTCTGAAAATATCAACTACTTATACGCAGCTTAGGGGTCAATTCAATTCAAAATTTTCAATGATCCGGATCAGATGCAAAAAACACAGCTATAAATAAACTTTCAACCATGATATCAAGTGTCGATACTCTATAGTAACGTAATACTTCTTCTCTATCCCTACATACAAGAGCATTTATTCGACGTACATGTCGAGGGCTTATGGTGAAAATCTTCCATCCCACATTTTTGGTCAACATTTTATTTTATTTCATAAAAAAGAAGACAAGTAAAAATTACATCACTGTGGCATTAAATTTTTTAATTTTTTTTATATAGGGCGCTTTCACTGTAAGCCCTCAATATATTTTCTGTACCGTCCGGAGAGGTGAATTAAAAGCAATACAAATACGTAACCTAAAGTTTTGTTTTAACAAAACAACAGCTGTGAAAATCTAATAAGAAAATATTTGGGACGTTTTGCAAGGGAAATAAAGCCTGTTTTTAATTCTAACAAAATATATGCAAAACTTAATTCAAAGCTTGTTAATAACTTTGCAATATATTAACAAACAGCTTCATGTTATTTCAAGATTTTTTTTCTTTATTTATTCTATTCGAAATATTCTTGTACCACGTGACCAGGTATTCTGTTCCTTCTATTCCTGCCATGGAATGAATAATGAAAAACACCCATTGTAAATTACCCACACTTCTTCATTAGCTGTAGTCCTTAAACCCAGTCGAAAATATTAGATCATATCGTGTTGTTTCATTATTCCTTTTTAACCAGAATCATACACATATAGAGCACCTTAGTACTCTTCAAGCATGAGCTGCCATTATCAGGCGAAATGTACATTGGCATCATCTTCAATCCTTTCCTCAATCTAAACTTTCTATTCCAGCCAAGTCTTTTATCATAAGATACCCATGAGATTTAGCTGGCGAATATAAAAGATCTGTTCTTATCACTCAAAGTGTTAAGGTTGCATTTTCTAGTTAGTTTCTTAATTATTCATACCACAGAAGTTGTCAAAGTTGTCCAGAACCATAAAAGATCCAAGCCATGTTACATTGGAACTCGTCACAAATTGCGCTACATTTTTGAGAAGTAGTTTTATACGAATTTCATAAGCATACTGAAACCTGTCATGGAGTTAATTCCTTGATCTTTTGTGTCCAACATCCAAACTTCTTGAAGATATAAACTTGATAAGGGTATACCAGTTTTATCCCAGAAAGACAAAGGTAAGGATGTTTTAATTTTATTCCTGTAAAGCTGTGGTTGAGCCAGGCAGTCTTTTCTGAATTTCAATTTGAATTTTACTTTCTATGTTTGGTAAATTTTTAAAGTGTTTTTATTAGCGATTTACATAAAATTTTTATATTTAAAAATAAAAATCATAACTGTCTGTTTGTAAAACCTGACGACGCTATGTGGAAAATTGTGACGAGGGCTTTTGTGAATGATAAATGGTCAGTGAAGTGGTGGTCCTTATCCTTTATGTTTTATCCTAGCCTCTTCATCCACAACATTTATTCACTCATTCATTAAATATCATTCATTCACATTGTTATTGTTATTGTTATAATGTAAAAATCAAAACGGTCAGTGCTCTTTAGGGGCAGTATTGATTTTTTTATTTTTGTTTAAACTCCTAGATTTAGTAATAGATTGGTAAAAATCATTTCGTTTTTAAACAGGTTTTCTTGATTAAAACAAGAACTTAAGAAAACACTAAGGGCAAACAATTATGTATGAAAATATCTTTTACGGGAATAAGAGTCAGCTGCCGATAAATTATTCTTAAATTTCTATTTTTATAAAAAGAATGTCGACTTCTTGTTTTCATAATTAGTTAATTATAGCTCTCACAGCAGAGGAAGCCTCACTGTTTTTTGCTTTGTCTAATACAATATTCAAATTCACTTACTGCTTAAGAAAATAAAATAATGACTACAGCAGAAATTGTAAGAGAATTAATGCTAACATTAAACATAATATACTACAATACAAATTTTCTCATAGTTCTAACAGATTCATTGCCCTTTTAATCCCTTCAGTCTTTATTTTCGACAGACTTCTCATACGGAAACCGAAACAGAATTATCCCACAATGTTCTCTGCG
>QYTT01088362.1:91466-102593 GCA_006980735.1 Dasypogon diadema | reverse complement strand
TCCAACAGATTCTATGGTCTGAATGTGGATCAATTCCTGCACGTAATACTCGCACATCGAGTTGTCTTCAACATTTCGTCCTTGAAACACGATTGAGCAGGACAATGAAATTCCGTGAATCCTTCTTGAGCAAGACAATACGAATGTGGAACAGACTGCTATCTTCTGTTTTCCCCCAGGACTGTTCAAGCTGAATGTGCACGGTCACCTATATTTTATATATATATAGAGTTATAGGGTATTTTCTGAGCTTCGGTTACACCGTAAAAACACAAACATTAGAAAGTGCAGTATGCACAGTATTTTTGTAGGAGAAGAATAAAAATGCCCATTACAAAGGGGTGGTGAAAGTTCTACCAATATAAAATGGAAATAACACGCCTTTTACTCGAAGACATTTAACAAAAAGAAACCTTCCATTATTTGTTTTTATTGAAACATAATAATTTCAAATGCCTATCAAACCAAACCAGAAAAGAAGAAACTTTAACAAATTTCAATTTTATTTGTAGCAAACAAATTCTTTTGCGTTTAAATAATATAAAATTCAAAGACCTTATATAATAGTCACTTGCCTATTAATTTCTTATGTTTTATTATATAGCAGTCTCTCTTTGTATTTTATGGTACAACGCAATAAACAAAATACATCGAAATATGATAAAAATAGAAAATATAAACGTCTTACTTACGCACTGCAAAAGAGTGCATATAACTATATTCTGTAAGTGATCATAAGTAACTAACAGATACATTTAACAGGTATATAAAATTTCCAATCATAATATTTTTCTGCTGTTTTAATAATTATTCATACTCCGTGTCCTTACGTCATTAATATATTTTAATGTGGACAATCCACTTTTTGTAGAACAATGCCTGCAATAAGAATTCCGTTCACATCAGTCCACAACTTTAAGATGCCGCACTCTCACCCCGAATATCTAAGACTTAAGTAACCTGATCTACTGGATTTTTATTGTAAGTCCACGAGCGTGATATTAAAATTGTAACACACTTTGTTTTTCAATCTGTATATACGTATATTTTATATTCAGAAGTTTTTCTGATGTGTACTCAAACTAGGCTTTTGCGGCACATGCCTGTTAGTAAATGAATAAATGTATGTAAGTAAAAAGTTAGGAATCGATTATGCAAATTTTATATACTTGGTCTCTTCGTTTTTATTAAAAACTACAAACGCAATAAATATTTTTTTTTAGATTTTCCCAAAAAACAAAAATACTTCTTTTAACTGTAAAGAGTATCTCTATTAGAAGCACCCTAGCGAGAAAATATTACCCGGAAATTTTGAGCCAACATCAAAGTCAAATAAGGCTCTAAATTTGTCACATTAAAATTCCATGGGGCCCTTTTATAGCCTTGAAAAAGAATTGTGTAAGATTTCGTAGCTTTAAACAACTGATGACCACATCACAAGAAATTGACATTCATTGATGATACTTGATTTTCTCATCGTAATGAAGCAGCAAAGAATTTAAATTTGTTACTACAGCCTTTGAATCAAAGATAAATGACCTTCCGACTAATTCCAAAGACCAGCAGAAAATATCTGGTTAAATTCAGATAATTCCCTGGCTTTATAAGTGTCGAGAAGGAGAAAAGTAACAAATTGTCTGCCACAATAGACCTCATAATATTAGGCCAACCATGTCCATGTCCATCTTTTCACTGATAAGCGCACGCATACATCCGCTAGAAGCTACCAGTTTTCATGAACATTTCAATAAATCAAATAACAACAGATTTCTTCAGATTCGTAATCACAGAATGGAAAAGACGGAAGATATAAATAAATGCACAACAGTTAGATACTTGCACGAGCTTTTACCACTGATTGTCTGTCTATTTAAAGATTGAAGAGAAGACGGCCGGCGTTTCGTCTTTTGTTTTGTAGATTGGATAAGATAACAATTCCGAAAGAATTCCAGCCGAGTGATCAACGTATTAGTTCTGGATTTAGCTTTGCTACGTTATGGATAAATAACAATTTCCCAGCGTCTACCAGATTCTGCCTACCTCGATCGATGACCCGTACTTCCTTTTGAGAAATAGGAATTTTGTAATGGATAAAAGGTGGAATTTTACGGTTTATATTGCAGTTATTTCTTCAGGTAAACTGAATCAGGTTAATTAGTTGTTAATTAATTCCTGTTGGAACAAACTATCAGATTTCGTATACTAAAACTTTCGAAATCATTTGTCTGCATTTTTCTACTTTTAATATACATACATATATATAATGTAATATTGTTATTTAGTTATTGACACGTGTATGTAAATCGATTTAGTTCAGTCTTATAGGTAATAACCTTTTAAGTAAAAAGTTCTGTCTGTATCCGACACCTTTCCCAAGATCACCAGAGGGCCTGCTAAATTAATTTATTAATTTACTTTATGTAAATCTTAGGTTATGTAATTATACATATCAAAATGTTATTTTGACTACGTAGGAAAGGTTTTCTTGCTTTATGAAATTACGCATTTTAGATACGCTTTGAAAATTTGTAGCTACACCCGACTCAGTGAGTTGGATAGTGACCCAATTTTTTCTAACAGAAAAATGTAATTTCACCAATTCTATACAGAATATAATCATAGTAACATTTCTTTAATTTCTATTTAAAAAAAATAAGTTTAGAATTTTTAACTAACAAAATCGTAAGCGTCTTCAATATAAGTTTACAATTTTTTTTGGCGTGCTTATCCAAATATTTAAATACCGTCGGGAACGTCAAAAAAAGTGGAAATAAATGATATAAAGCCGCATAAAAATCTAAAATTAGCAGGAAACACTTCCTAAGCAGACAGGGGTTCTTTCGATACTACCTCCATACGATCGTCTCTCGGCTCCCGGAGTATCCGTAGAGAATTTGAGAAATATTTTTTGCCTTCATAGCTTTATGAATTAGGCGTTATTAAAAAAAAAACTTTCTACTCATCGTTAAAAATTAAACGAATTCCTTTCTATGGAAAAAAAAACCTTTTAAGGATAATAAAGATAATTTTTACCTTGGAATATATCAAAATGCGCAGTCCCTGTTTTCCCCATTTTTTTTATTTTAATCCTTAATGGGTGCAGAAGTAACTACCAAAGCGAGAATATGGAGATCCTTGCGGTTTGAGTGAAGTTAATTTTTGAAGTTTTATATTGGCCGGAAATTTTTAGTATCCTTTTCTGTCGAGATATTTAACCATTGTGAAAGAAGTATACTAAGTACCAGATAATAAATTATACTGTATTCCTTCTTTCCTTGCTAATCGGAAATACAGTGTGAAATTTATGGATGGATGAAATTGCATGCGCCTTAGAAAATCTTCCTTCTAAGTACATCTTTTCCTTAGGACCGAAGATAAAACTTATATTTCAAATATTATTATTCGCCCAGTAATAAAATTGAGGGGGTGTTATTACTTGCTTATTAAAGGAACACTGCAGACTTGCTTTTATAGCTAAACGCTTAAGAGTACCACCGAGACCGACGCAAATACCTGATCAGTTGCGATCAATTGAAACAATCTTTTAGTCTCCATTAATAGATATGTAGATGATTTGTCCTTATGACTTCGAAATTTTTGTTTTTATATTTTGGGAGCATTTATAATAATATTACAACCAAAACCATTTTACAGTTTGTAGACTTGTAAGCTTCTAAATAAAAAAATTATTAACTAGATATCTTTTACACTTTTAAAACTAGAGTGTTTCCCGTGAAATAACAGATTTGTGGGAATTCCTACACGCCGAAACGAATAACAGTTTTGGGGGAATTCCTCCACGCCGAAAAGTAAAATTGATTTTTCCTTTGTTGGTTTTGTATGACTCAAAAAATATTTGACCCATTTTGTAAAAATGCATGAGGATTCTGAACCCGATGATAAGTTCTCCATTAAAAAGGGATAGTGATTCTTATGTGGAAAAATAAAATATGGTGCAGAAATATCTTCGCCAGCTCTTATGCACGAGATCATTGTTATAAGCGCTCCATGGAACTGTTTTTTCCCCTTCTCAGCCAGCACTTTTGTTGCTTCGATTGTACACTGACAGTCCAGTTGAGTCGACACTCTATTCTTGTTCTAGTAAAGAAGAGATGTGCACCGCGAAAAAAGAATCGATTAACTGATTCTATATAAATCGAGTAACAAATTCGATTCTTTAAAAATCTACTCTAAATACCAAAAGCAGCAAAAACAATAGTATGATATGTTTAACAGAAACAGAATTTTTATCATACTCTAGAGAATAAATCTATGATTTATTGACAATATATATACAAAATACAAAATTGGTAATCCTATTTGCAGCTGCCGAAAATAGCCTTTCTGCCGAACTGATGTTGCGGTTATTTTCACTAGATTCAACGCTAGTGAATAAAGGTATGGAAAAAGTGTTTTATGCGTGTTTCAAAACTCGATGGGATTGCTTTCAATACTACTTAACGCTTGTTTTGAATATAATTTCAATTCTGTTCCATATGATGACTTAAATAACACAGAAATCATCAAGATCGCGGACCAAATACGTAGCCATTTTATATGTTTAAATTTGGAATCAAGAAATCAATTTCTCTACAGGTTTTGATTTATATTGTAAAAATTTTTGCATTTATTGTACATTAGTTCCTTAAGCATTTTTGTTCGAGTAATCCAAAGCAGAGAGGAGCTTTATGCTTTCGAAGTTAAATTGAATTTCTACCTTCAGTGAGTGGTGTTTTTTAATTATTCAAGAAAATAAAACTCCTACATACATCACAAAATCAGTAGAAAGTATTACTGCTTAATTCAAAATTTAAACTTAACGAATTTTATGCCTAAGAAGATCGATTCGAAAAAAGTCGAATAGTAACAATCGATTTTTATTAGGACCATTAATCGATTAAAAATATAATCGGAAATAAATCACAATCTAATCTAATCACTAAAAAATTCATATTACTTTATAAAATTATGGCAACATAGTTTTCTTAAACTAATTTAGGTAAAAGAAAATAAACATCTCCTGAAAAAGAGTCTACAAAATGTTCCCTTTAACCTTGACCAGCATACAGAAAACCCACATTCTTCTTGTTCCTTATAATTGAAGCATTGCAGTGGTGATCGGAAAACTAATTCTGAAAACAAATTGCTTTTTTGCTTGATTTTCATCAGCCTTCAACATATTTTATAGTACAAACTTAGGCATAAATTTCAATTCATGGCACACCCGCTGGGGAAAAAATATCAACACAATCAGGTCGGACAGATCTTTATTTCCATATTAGTCGCAACTAATATTAATTCATAGACCGTAGTGCATAAATGGCAGTCCCCAACGTTGTTACCCTATAGTTCTGGCTGACGCAACAGATCCCGATCAATTCAAATGGCCTCACACGATTATGTCTCATACTGAAACGTGTAATAGCGTTCCCTCGGTATTTGTACAACACTGGCGTATAGTAATTTGCTCACATTAAATTCACCTTACTTTAGTAACACGTCGTTTAAATAAATATTCCCATACCGGCGATCAAGGGGATTAAGAGTGTTAATATGTTTGCTATGGGCTAGAGGAACTCACATGTAAAATGACTAATGATCAGCAATCGTGATCTAGTCACTATAAATGTACGGCTTATAACACTGGGAAGTTTTAGCAACGAATCAATCTTTTTATCTTTCGTTGCATTAGCTGAGAGCTCTTAGGTTGGCGGATGTAGGTGTACAGAACAAGTTACAAAATATTGCGAAATGGTCACCAGGCAATAGACCAGCTGAAACTTTGAATTTTCGTCACGATCGGCATGCAGCGTATAAAATTGCAATTATTTTAAAATGCCAACTACTGACATGAAAACTGTACCTTCTAGAAGGATATTTATATTTATAAACACGAAGTTTACAAACAAACCTCACCTAAAGCTAATTCGGGGTGAGGTTTTTTATGACAAATTATATGATGACCTTTATAAGCAAGCAATAAATCGTAACAACTTCTTCGTGAAGGTGTGCTGGCGTCATTAAGTGCTCATTTTTCTCGTAAATACCTTACCGCGTTGTTCTCCGTAGTTTATTGTAATCAACAGATGAGTAAATCACAAGAGACCAGATTTAGTATTTCACCAATTGGATGCTTTTACTATTATCCATAACTTTGGAAATGTACATTTAAATTTCTATAGGTACATGCTGATTTTTTATGAGTCGCACAGAAGAGTTGAATCAGCTGGGGATAAATCATGTCAAGTCACAGACATAATAAAATACCGGTTTTCAATGCAATAAAAACTCCTACGGTAGAAAAATTGTAAAATATTAATCTAAAATGATAATTGGCACATTCCTGGAGGTATCTATTAACGCCTTTTATAAAATTTACATAGGCAATACTGCTTGATATTAGGTAGTAAAGAAAATAAAACTTAATGAAGTCGTTTTTATTTCCTGGAAAAGAATAACATTAGTAACATACTGGGAAAGTAGTTTCGTAAAAACAAAAACAAGAAAGGAAGCAACGATCTAAACTATTTTTTATTATTATTAACATCTAAAAGGAATTATACGCAATAAGTATTGACGCTGAAAAATTTTTATTCTATTTGGATCAGTATAATTTCAGTCTTATAGTTTCGCATTAAATAGCTTTAATAAATCATTAGCATTTTTGATTAGGTTAGATAAGCTCCAATTTGTGTTATCAGTGATTTATTAAACATCTTTCATTCTGATATTTATTGCCCAAGTATAATGTAATACATATTAATTATTCAAACAGTCTTCAATAACAAAACAAATGGTTAAAGCACGCTGGTATTCGCGAGATCGATTCCAATAAAGCGTACAGTGATTTTTTTGAGAATCAGTGTTTGAGCAAATTTTACTGACGAGAATGTATTGTATTCGTAAAACCACTCGGACGATGTATAGTATAGCGCTTTGCCTTTTTTATTTGCCACAAGTCTGAGTATCACTCTCACAACCGATCAATTGTGAGCATGGAGATTATAATTACATCACACAATATTTCCATATTATAATTCAGTAAATTTTGCTATATTCTCTTTATTATCGCCATAACCGACTTAATTCAATCCTCGTACGGGCTTAACTGCCTCAGTCAATTAACTACTATCTACTAGAACCATCAGGGTTTCCTTTAAAAGCCACTTTTCGCACTCTGTTAATATTCACTTATAATAATTCTATATTAAAATAGTGATTTCCCAACTTTATTTCCGTTATTAGCAAACAATTTTAAAAAATAAAAGCTAACTACGTAAGATATGTCAAAACCGCTGGTGCTTAAAAAGAAGGACACAGAACCAATTTCTTACTCATTAATCAAATAAACACAATATTCATTATCAAAATTCTACGGTTGCGCAAAAGAAGCGTTCATCTATACTGGTTTTTGACAGTTAGGCAGATACACGGTGCAAAAGGGTTATATGCTCCATTAAGCAGTCTCGCCACATAATTCGTGGCCATAATAACTAATCGGGCATATAAATTCGTCACAAAAGATTTTGATTTTACAGTATGACCAGCTTTTTGCCTCCAGACCATGACTTTTGAACCGGCGCGAAACAGTAATCACTGTTTGTCCCTAATTTTGCTTTGTGAAACCAACCTTAAGTGATATATAATGGACACAGATTTAAATCTTTCATCTTTCCTAGCTGTAGCGGAAAATTACATCACTATATGGTTTTTTAACGGCACGATCAGTGATCACCTGTGATGTGAGTAGCTTATTTACTACACACCGGCACTACTTGGACTGATGGAATGTCTGCCATAATTTGCACCCCATTGAATCTCAGCCGGAATACTAGTTCCCAGATCTCAAAGTATTAACTGCATTATGACATCAAAACTCTTCAGCGCATTAATGTTATCTAGGGCAGGCTACTAACAAAGTGATAGTGGTCTCTCTGTGCGGTTCCCGTTCTGCGGATACGTCAATATCAGTCTTGGGTAAACATATCGCTCACAACATTTTAAATTGCAATTATCAGGCCGGACAGCAAACAGGGAGGTCGAGTAGTGTGTGTTATTGAAAGAGATCATTTTATTGCTGTGTAATGTTCATCATCGAGTTTTTTGCTTAACCTTGACTTCATGAGGTTTTCTGTATGGCAATGCGGAATTTTTTAAACACATTATCAATAATACCATTTATTTTAGCATTGAAGCTTTTAAAATTCAATCAGTTGCAGTAAATACACCTAGCCAAAAAAGTTCTGGCAGCCAAAAGGAAATTCTAATTTGAAAAAGAAACATCTAACATGCGGATGCTCTAATTATTTAATGAATGAAAACTATAAGTTCTAACATTTTTTTTTAAATTCCAAACAATCGACGAATTAATGAGTTCGCAGTTATAAAAGTATTTTTATTTATTTTGTTTTGTTATTTATTACAACAATATAAAGACAAATCCTAAAGTAAATACTTTAAAATTAGTACTTTTTTATCAGAAAGATTGTCAATGTTGAAAAAATCAGAGTTTTCCTAAGATCTGAAAGTCTGAAGGCTACTATGGTTCAAGCGCTCGGAAAAACTCTTTTAAAACGAAAAAGTGGGAAACATCGTTTAAAGTGCAGAAAATAATGCTAATAAATTCTGTAAATACTGGAAGAATATTACTTTCGCCGAAGGAAGTAAATTTAATTTACATAGTAGTGACTGCAAGCTTAGACATATCATAATAACTACAAAAATTGCAAACAATTGCATTTATATTTGGTTATTTTCAATTGCATGAAAAATCAAAAAGACTTGTTTCACCGAATCAAAGCTGGAATTTACAAAACAATTCAAGACACCAGACGTTTCTAATTTAGAGAAAAGCTCTCTAACTCTTCATCAGTAGCGGCATTAAACATCAACATATACATCCGTATATATTTTCATAACATTCACATGCGGTCGTAAAGATCCCACTTAATTCAACCGGCTCATCACAATTTATACAAAATACCTTCAAATAAACAACACTGTAAATGGTAAAAATTGTTCCAACTCTAACAACGAGTTAGACTCGTCAAATATATCCAAGGGGCTAATATTTATTATATATTTAACTTGCTGAAGTATTTCTTCTTATTACTACAAAAACAATAAACAAAAGATATTATTCAAGAATATTATTTTGGTAGCTCAATACAACTGAATAATTTCATGTTAAAAACAGAATAAGATATTGTATATTTTTATTACAGTTCTAATATTTTATGGAATATCATTTATCTCTTATGACCTCGGCACATCTATTTGACTTTAATCCAATTAATTCATGATCTTAGCATGTGGGACTTTCCCCCACTCTTTTTCAATACGTTTGTGTAATTCATCAATTCTTTTGAAAATTCGTTTTACAATTTTCTATTTAATAAGCTGTCAGAGATTGTTCATGAAGTTGGAATCTGCAGATTGATCAGGCCACTTTAATACTCTAACGTGATCACATTACTGCCAAAATTTAGTTACATGTAAAGTATGCTTAGAGCCGTTGTCATGTTGGAAAATCTGGGAAATCGGTTTTCCTTGGAATGTATCTACCGCATAAGAAGATACTCTACAGTAACTACATATATGCGTGCGTATTAATAAATTTTCCCCATTTTTGGGCATATTTTATATACTATTTTATTTTCTCAAAATAAATTTGGATATGACCTCTCAAATGAGGTAAATATGTTTTGTTCCCCCTCGCCCACCGTTTTTTCTTCTTAGGTCACTGAACAACTGGTGACTAAGCATAGCAGGGTCATCCGGAAACACGGCCTCTAGGATTTCGTAACGCAGATATGGCAAACTTAGGGGGGATAAAAGGTACCAGCTCTCCCCAACGTGATAGTTGGATAAGTTGAGAGTTTCCCTCGTATTCCCTCCTTTTGGTCCTTATTTTATGGTATGACCCCTTCTCGTGAATGGTCAGAGGACGAAGGACAGCTTATCTTCCCCGCGCCACGCTATTGCCTCTACCCGTATTGATAGCTTCCAAAGCATCAAGGATGCCATTGCCCCTCTCTCCTCACAGGAACCGCAAAATCGGAGGGTCATAGCGGACGGACCTTCCGGCATCCGCCGTTCTGTCATTAGGGATAAGCGAAGTGTCTAAGGGACACCCTCGCACTCAGTCTAGAGCATAAAGCTCACTTGAGTCTTTTAACTTTGTGTCCTCCACAGCAATCTTTATATATTCTACTAAAGGGCGAACACATACTCACTGTGAATTGGTGGGACGGCATTTTTTTGTGTCAATATTAAAATTAGAAATACATTACTAAGAAAGGCGGCTTCGATATGAAAGGATCGAAATATGCACAATAGTCGCAATAGTCGATTTTCAGGATACTGCATATGAATTAAAACACTGTATTTATTCAAATAACTTCCAAATAGTTTGGATACTGCGGAAGAAGTGGCTATTATTTAGCTATTATTTCTTGCCTTATTATTATCACAAGAGAGTGAAAATATTTCTGTCAATCAAGAATTTGACTTAGAAACGACAAAGTTTAGCTATTGTTACACCTACCAAACTCTTTTAATTTTTTTTATGATTAAACACAAGATGGAACTAGCTATTTAGTGGGCGTAAACATTTTGAAATAAATACACTTGACAAATATTCATGATACGTGAGTATCGTTATTTGGGATATTATTCAAATATATTTAATTCTTATAATTTTATGTAAGGTCATCAAGTGGTGCCATAGAGAAATTATCAACTAGCGATCCACGTCCATACAAAAAAAAAAATGGTCCAAAAAGCTTTTACTTTGGGTGCCGATAATGTAACCCTAATACCACGTGTTCAAGAATTTCAGCATTGATTCAGTAGCGTTCCCTTCTTACTTCGACCCTTGCCATCTTAACGAGCTTTGAAAACTCACTGCAATCGACTATTCTGAAATTCCACATCTATGTGATGATTTCTCTATGTTGGTGCTTTGTTGCGTTTCATTATGTAGATCCACTATTATATTTGTGCGCATATAATGAACTGTGAATGTATTACTGAAAAGATATATAGCATAGACTCGAACCAACAAAGATCTGCCAACCTTAAAACCACTACTCATATACCAATTTATTAAATAATTACTCCAATTTG
>QYTT01088362.1:57570-83732 GCA_006980735.1 Dasypogon diadema | reverse complement strand
GTCTGTTTACCAAAGAAAAATCTTGAATAGACGTCGGTGGGATTCGAACTCGGAACCTGAATAAAGATAAAATTCATTTCCAGCACTCTATACTTTATGAGTTCTAACTTAAGCATAACACCACGAAAGCTCATAATAATTTATGCTCTATTTTTGGACCAGCTAAAGTTGAAGCTCTTATGGTCCAAAGATGGTTTGCAAAATTCAGGTCAGGTAATATGAGCCTTGAAAATGACTATCGCTCTAGAAGACCTAAGGAACTTGATAACGAAGTCTTAAGGACCCTACTGGGTAATGACATTATTGACCACTAACGGAATCGGAGAGACGTTATAGAGACGACAATAGAAAGCCACTTGTACAAATTTGGCTTGGTGTCGATGGATCCCCTATATATTCAGCGAAAATATTTGGAAGAAAGTCGCCTCCTACCCTTGTGAAGGCCAATTTGCACAAGCAAAAGCTTATGCTTTCCATTTGGAGGATTACCGAGGTCCTGTGTACTGGAGGTTGCTGGAACCGGGGAAAACTGTCATTATTAACTGACGTAGATGCGAAAATAATCTAGAGGCTAATTTTGACAAATTTGTTTTCCTAGAGTTGATTCCGGAATGAAAAACATTGATAGAACGGAAGTCTTACACAGAAAAACATTTGGAAGCATGTTTGAAGAAACAACTCATCAGTTACGGTTACAAAACACACCTTATACTCTGCAGAAAACAAAGTCAGACGGTGGCTTTTAATTATATCGCAACTATTTAACATAATAACTTTTTCTATTTATGAATTAAATATTTTTTAAAAATCGCCTTCAAAAATTTCATAATTTTACCTACTACTTCTATGTTATAGCGTTCCATCAAAAATGCTACTTCGGTTACCATTATGCGCTTATTAATAAGACAATAAAACAGCTTCCTAAATAACGTAACAAACTTAAGCAAGAAATAACAATGAGAATTTTATCATAGTTAGATCATAATTTTAAGCCCACGGTAGTTATACCAGTCTCTTTTTTCCTATGCATAAAGGAACTAAGTAATGGAAAAGCGGCAGGCGGCTGGCGGTATCAACAGCAGCAATAGGGAGGTGTGGATTAGTCACGACAATTCTTTCAAGTCTTTTTATACATTTGGTTCACCTCGTTTTACATTTTGATTCGCTACGCTGCTCAAAATCATTGGGATGTTGGGAAAAATTAAATTTACCATTTTACGTGTATGGAACATCGGTTCGACCTCTAGTGCCGAAGTTATGTCATCCGAGGTGTGCGCAATCTGAGAAAACAAAGCCAAAGTGAAGTAATTACACAACTATTATCATAATTTAATTTTAAGCATTAAAAGCAAAAGGTAAATATTACGACTGCGAAAGGCTTGTACTGTTTTTGAAAGCTAGCATCTTGTGTGTTTTTTGCTTAAAACGAATTGCAATTTTTTACGGAAAATTAACTGATGTTCACCCATATTGGACGTACTCGTCAGGTTATTTTTAAATATTACTGAATGTGCCCAGATCCGTGACACATAACAGTGAATTTGTTTGCATTCCTGATAAACTATATAAAATTCAGTATAATATGCAGTATAGCAATTTAAAATAAATTAACGTGAAGGAAAATTTAATACCTTATGATGGTAGCTTATCTCCAACATTCATGAAAGAATTAATTGAAAGAATGTCTTATAAGTGGCATTTCTTACTTTTTTTCACCACGCCGATTGCCGAACGAGCGGAGGCGCACGTCTACAGATTTTCTCCTCTGTTGGCGTGAGTTCATATCCTGCACAGTTTTATTGAAGAGAATTGTACTTGCAAAGCCAGTGAGATGTTGTAGAGTAATTTCATGCCAGAAATTGTGGCTCAACTGCAACATTTGTCAAGTTAATTTCGCAATCTCTCCTTCCCTAATTTTCCTCCTTGAAAAAAGGTATTTAATAAAAGTTATTGCCTAAGCTCTGTGGTCAACTTAGGCGGAGAGTCCAATCAAATGCACAAATCGATGGCACTGTTATTATCAGCAACAGAAAGTCAAAGTAAACAACAGGTACGTAAAAGAACTAGGAATGTTCCTAGTCGAATGGTGCTTCTTGTACGTTCAGGCGAGCTTTTGTTACTCCCCCCTACCTCGTTCAGCCTACACACTTCGTCCGTCACCACGACCGCCAGCGTGGCCAACCGTTCGTTTTTTTGTAACAGACTAGTGCTGCCAACCGTGAAATTTGAATTTCGACCTTATTGTCCTTTGGATAATTATCATTTTCGTTGATTTATCTGGAACCCGTGTAGCCACTGTGATGAAACAAAGTGCAGATTGATGTACTACGAAAACCCTGTCACCCTGCAACAGTTGCATCTTTATGAGTTTAGCCGTTTTTGAGTTTACACAAAACTGTTTTTCGGCTTCCACCGAACGAAAAAAGATAAAACAAAGTGCAGGTTATTTCCCAAGACCTTGTAATCAACAAAGTCAGGTTTCTTAAAAACGGACCAGCTGTTTTAGCGGCAACCTTTTACAAACCAACAAACAGACAGACAGGAAATACTTCTGCAGGTTGTATATTTCGTCTTAGAGTCACATATTCTACCAATATTATGTAAAATATGTATAGGTAGGCACTACATTCTTATTATATTAGTGCAGGTGCACAGCAAAAGAAAAACCTAAAGAGTGCATGTCATTGAAACCCGCAGCTCAAAAATGGGAACCTTTTTAAACTTGCCTTGTACTTGCTACTTCGCTCTCAAATTTTTCATTTAAGAGAATGTGTGGAAAGTAGATGCTGCCAAAAAAACATAGGTATACTTTACATAGCGCAGAATTCAATTCATAACCATTAAAAGGGTGAAAACTGAAAATTTATTAAAGTACATAAGCGAAGATAAATAAAAGAAATATTTTTATATCTTTCCTATTCATTTTTCACATGAACTGCAAACTTTTTATCTACGTGCGAATAAGGTAAACACAAAAGTTGTTCCATTTTTTAAGAGACAATGCTCTCTCCACATTTATTTCATCGCAGTGTTAGTGACCCAAATATTTTCCAAAGCTCACCTGGACCTGGTCCTTTGAGATTAGTACAAATATTGGTGTCCAAGTTATTTGATTAGCAAAACCCAGTGCTATAAGATATTAAAGGCCGATATGTATACATTTTGCACAAGAAATAAACAAAAATAACAAAGAAGAAATTCAGTACATTGAAAACCAAATAAGAAGCCTAGAGAAAACTGAAATACAAACATTAGTGGCATTCGAGTTCGTATTAATCACACATTGGTTCCAGCCACGGTAGATATAAAGGTCGGTAACGCTGCTACAAGTACGTTATCCTCTATAAAGTATTTTACAGGGTGTCCCTAGCTGATGCATATAGCCGTAAAGGTAACTAACGATATCCAATAAAGGTGAAAATATTTACGGCATTGATGAAAACAAATTAAATGGGACTTCGTAAAGGAAATATACAACATTGGGCTTGAATTAGTATTTTAGAAATGTATGTGGTTAAACAGATTAAGGCATTTACCTTTACCTTTACGTTTATTTTAAACGTGCACAGAAAATCAAGAAAAATTACAAAATTGATTTGGATTTGAGAAGGCGATTGTGATCCGGTCTTAAACTTGTAATGGTTAGAGGTAATATCTTACACCAATTTAATAATTAGAGAAGAAATGTACCTTTAGGATTGAGAACAGATAAATTTTAATTACATGATGACATTTTGTCGTAAAATATGATTTTTTACACTATTTTTTACATATTCCACTCATGTATACTAGGATCTCACCAATGATTTATTTACATCGTCACAATAGTCTACCACACTCTACCCTATATATTTTTAGACATAATCAAGCTAAAACTTGGAAGATCGTAAATCAATGCTTTCAAGATATACGCAAGAATATACAACGTTGTAAACAGTGGCACACATGGTATGCTGTTCTTCACATGCAGCTATAAAAAATTCAAATTAAAATCTAATTTTTAGCAATGTTTTACGGAAGTGTGTAGATTAGCACTGAATTGTTTCAAGCAATTCGAAAGAAAGTAAATTTCTAATTCAGTTTTTTTGTTTAGACAGAAACAATTTGAAAAGTCAATAAAGCAGAAAAGTTAAAGTCTGTAAACAATTTGGGTTAAGCAGTTAAACGCAATTCAATTAAAATTGGTTTAATTTTCACGCCCTCAAACTTTCAATGATTTTTTTTTTTTTTTTTGGAGAACAGCTTTGCACTTGATGATTTATGACCCGGATTCCAGCTACTTTCTATACAATACAACAGGTGTAGATCACTCAGTCAGGTGATTGGATTGATGCTCAGTGGTAGCTGTTAGTTGCCTTTGGACAAAATTACTCTCAAAAGTGGAAGTTATCTTAGGTCTGTCCTTTCATTGAAATATCAACAATTAAGTCAGACCATATGCTACATTTCCCGATAAGAGCAAGAACATCCTCTCGTAAATCTTACTAAGAATGCACTGAAATGGCATCCTAGATAAAAAATAATTGAGATCTTCTTTCAGTCTTTTTTCAGGCCTAAAGTCAAAAAGAGAAAAGCATTTCGTCTCCATCCATACTGAAAAATGAAAGCGATTCTTTAGTTCCGCAGCATCAGACGACATCTCTGCATTTTAACGAATTTGCATTTTTTGTTCGAAAATTGCAAAAAAAAAAACAAGTCTTATAATTTAGAAAGGCCGACAGACGGTAAAGAATGAAAAATGAAAAGGCAGAAAACGTATCTTACCTGCGTCAGTAGCAGGACTGAAATTCCGGGAAGCAGTAACTAAACTGAAATATCCACCAAGGAAAGCGGTAGCCGCAACTAATCCAAATTGTGTTCGACAAAGGATGCTGTGAGTCCTGAGCTTGTTGGCACATTCCATTCTTTTATATCCATATCCTAGAAGGAATTACAGACGAATAAAGCTGGAGTGTAACACACTACTACTGTATATAAACAAATATCACACAGAAATTTGCAGAGAGCACAATATTTTTGTTGTTTCACCCAACCTTTGCCATATATTCTTAACCCTAATTGATCTCAATTAAGAAGATCCACTAATTAGCACAGGCACCCATCATCATTGGATCATTCGACAAAGTTTCACAAGCATCAGCGGTTTGTTAAGGAGTTATCTTCTTGGTGCAAGCAACGATATACACTTGACACGCTCCCAATGCTGTTTAGACAAAGTGACACACATAGGGGGTCTATCTCACTGGTTGCTCGTTCTCACATTAAGATATCATTGCATGCGAAATAAGTTGTTCAGAATAAGTAAAAGTTGTAAAAATTTTGCAGAACTGATATAAAAGAACTAGTGAAACTGCAATTTACACGATTCGAAAAATTACCGAGGCGTTATAAATCGCGGAAATAAACAAACCATACAATCGCAAAGTGCGAGCCTGCAACACTCTTCCGTCAAGAGTTCGAAATGGACTGATCATGATTTCATGTGTGCAACTGATCTCCGGCTGCTGCTAGAGAAGTCAATCCAATGTGTAGGCCACTGTAAAGTTGGCTGATCTTGTCTTGCACTGAGATCACTTTTTGCGGGCACCTAAACAACAACTGCTAAAAGCTCCTGCATATAAGGTCTTACATATGTGAGCTTTGAAGCTCTGTGTCGCGTTTTAAACTTATTCGAGAAATAGCATAGTAATAGCCCGTAATTTAGCCAAATTTGCATTTCTCTATGGGCCTTTTTCCGTAGTAGGGTTTATACAATTCTTTATGTATTTAATACCCAGTAGATGAAAACATTTAAGGTATATACCTTGTAGTGCGTTATATGTATTAAGCATTATATAAGTACAACGCCTAACCTACCTTTAGGGTATTTATTATATTTTCTTTTTAATTTCTTGCACATTTCTCATGCAGTGTTATGAAAAATTCAAGGGTTTAAAGCACAAGACCGAAATTGGATAGAATTCAGGTGGATATTGGATCCTAGATCCGGCCATTCTAAGTTTCACGCCTCAGATAGGTGTTCCTCCTCGTCAATTTGGGTCAACGGCTTCATATAATCAGTTTGGGCCTTCGTGATCACCTGGAGCATACTGGTAAGTGAGCCCAGTAGCCTTATACTTCTGCGCATGCCTCCTTTATCACCTGAAATACCTTACATTTTCCTCGTGTGCTTTAGCAATCTGTCTTTTCGCCTCCAACTGGTAAACGTGACATTCGTTCTCGAATGAAGACAGCATTTCTTCTTCAATAGCTAAACTTAGGCTGGGTCGAATTAAACATTTCAACGTCGTATGTAAGCTGAAAATGCGTAGAACGACTATAGGCGTCGAATTTAACACTTACTGAAGTTGAAGCACATGCTTATAACACTTCTTTGAATTGGATATCAACACCTTTGATAAAACGCTTATAATGGTCTGGTTTAGTCACTCAACTTAAATGTTACCCCTTGGGACCTGTATCACCCGCCTGTGCTCACAATATTCTCGATGTAAACACTGCTCCTTTGTCTGCTATAATCCTGCACGGGTTTTTTAAGGCATTGCCCCTGGGGGCAACCTTATGATGCACACAGCATAGCCTTAGCGGAAGGAGATTTGGGAGGAAGAGATTGGGAAATTTTAACCTGACACACAATCCCAGTGATTTCGCAAGTACAATTGTTGTCAGTAGAATTGTCTCAATCATTAGTAGCCAGATAAATCGCCGTGTTCTGTGCGGGATTCGAACTCTCGCCCACAGGGGAGAAAATCTACAGACATGCGCCTCAGCCCGCTCGGAATTCCAATTTATGTATCACTTCATCCGTTGTGGTCGACTTAACGGGATGGATCCAAGATAACTTAGTAAAGGATCAATCATGACAAAAATATACTTAGAAATCTTGGCAGTGGATCCCAACAAAATTGTTTTTCACTCCTCCACTTCAACCCCAAGCAGAAGTGGAGGTTCACACCTAAAATTTTAAGCAGAATGGAAGGTCGAGCAGCACCTCAATATAAAACCTCATTTGGTTCATAACACCAGAAATACAGAAATACCGCTTAAAGGCTGGCAAATGACCTCCTCTGCTTTACTGTCACATTTGTGTTCTTTTGACGAAATTTTCAATCACGGTTTGGCATACTTGTGGCTGGATCTCAGTAATACTACGTCAAGATTACACGACCAGGGTATGTTTCATGCAATAATCTCATTGCTTCACTTAATGTGTGGCAAGTGGCACTATCCTGTTGGACACATATGTTCGAGATCTATACCATCTATTTGAGGCAGAAAAAAACTGGGTTATCATGCCCCGATACCGCTTACCATTGACTATTTGTGTATTCCTGGACCCGCGGCCATATTCTGGCGAATAGTCGTGATGTTTTCTGTTGAACGACCTGAATGAAAGCGAGTTGATGGTTTCACATCAATAGTTAAACCAGTCCCTTCGAATTTTTCGATTGTTCTCTTCACAGTTGATGCACTTGGAACATTTTATCTACCAAAAAGTGGACGCGGAGGTACGAATTTTTCCGAGGATTCGTCTCTCTGTAGTCTAATTTGGCTATGCTAAGAGCGCACCACCACCTCATCTGCTCAAGGCACAAATGACCACCAATTTTAGTATTTTCATTTTTTTAATTTTCTGTTCATTCAATGAATAATTAGACTCAAAGGATTAAGCTGATAAACGAAACCTATAGAAACGAGTTAAAAGAAATTTTTAATATTTCTCAAAATATATAAATAATTGTTCCATGGAAATATTGAAATAAATACTAAAGAGTACTCTATAAACCAATTGAGTGACTTTTTTTAGAAAAAGTTTCGAAATAGCTTTACAACTGCCTGAACCCACTTAGGAACCGGTCGACTAGTTATAGCGTTCTCTGCAGTGGAACCTAATTTGTACAAGTTATCAACTTCAGTTTGTAGTTTCGTTTGCAAATTCTTATTGCTTGTCACAATGCAAACTTGCGTCTCCAGATCCCGATTAACTGAGCGTTCACCAAAATTAGAAGAACCAATTAACGTTAAGTTGGGAAGATTTGCGTTTGGAAGGTAGTACCTGTAGAGAAAAGAAATTAAAACTCGAGATTTCTTTTACATAATTAGCTTTTTACCATAAGCCTTTAGCATGATAGCTCCATCCATCTTTTTGGTATTCGTAAAAGTTTACGCGATGGTCTTGACCCGCAAGAACCAATTTTTCGTAATAGTTCTTAGCTATTAAGGAATAAGCAGCCGGGATACCACCTGCAGGACCTTTGGCCCCTTGGAAACCATTAGCCTGTGTGGGAGACGCTTAGTACGTTTTGAAAATACTGCACGGAAAATTTACTTACATTGGGATGTGCCATCAAAATACTGCAGTGTGCGAGGCAGTTGTGCGCAATCGTATCCATGTAATCCTGGGTTAAATTAAAGTATCCAGTCGCCAACTTCAGTTTAGACCCTCCAACGGAACAACTAAGTAGCTTTTTCGTAACGATACTGTCATGATGTATCCCAAGTTGTCCCATTTCGATTAGTGGAAAAATCCAAGTGTCAGCTTCTAGAAAGGATTTCTGTCACCCAAAAAAGGTATCCTATTGATATTACTCATACCTTCAATATCTCCTGCTTTTAGTTCTTGTTGTTGGAATATTTTCTGGTAGAAATTTTGAATCCGGTGTCGAGCTTCAGTAACGAAGTCGTATTTTACGCCTTTGTAGGGAAAGAGCTTCCAGCTCCTGTGAAGTGTTATATTTGCGTCAGGTTGAACCGATAAACTAAACTCCTGAACCTTAGCAATAAGATTCGAATAGAAGTCGGCCAAACTCTTATCCTCTATAACGATGTATCTATCCTGTCGGTTTGTGAAGTAGTCGTTCGACAAATTTGCCCCGCTTATCACGACAGAGTCATCGAACAAGTACACTTTCATGTGCTGGAGGCCCAGAAGTTCATTCCACCTAGGTGGCGCCAACTTTTTGGCTATGCCCCTGAGTGCCGGTGTATGATACAGTGACAACGAGCAGTTCTTATGCTGCTGAATGAGGGGAAGTAGCATGGTTTTGGAGTTCAGCTCCCCCCGAGTTCCACGAGTAAAATCCAGTAGTATATTTACACTTATATCGGAGTTGTCCTTAAGTTTCTTGTGCATTGTTTGAACAAGAGCGTTCTCCAAGTGTCCTGTACCCAGGTAAAGACTGGCCAAAACAATCCTCCTGTTTGCTTTATCACATTTTTCCAAAAGGGTCTGATAGAATGTCTGGGGCTCATGTATAACTGTCACTTTATCTCCTCTTACAGGAAAACAAGGGCCAACTGTAAACAGCCATTCTAAGCTCTCGAGACCAGTGAGTGGAAAAGCTAGTTTTGTATTTTTTGTCACGAGAAAATCCTGAGTTGTAGAAATTTGTTGATCCACAAAAGTCGAGAAAAGTCGCCTAAACATCTTCGTGAGTTGCACTTTTTCTCCCGATTAACTTCCAAATAGATCCACATTTGCTGCAAATTCGAAACTTTTACACATTTATGATGTTATATAAACACCAAAACAATTTATTTGAACAATTGTGCACATTTCTACTTCTTCTTCTTCTTTATATTGAATTTCTAATCTAATCCTAACGTGAAGCGTTTAGTGGCGAAATCCAGCTGACTTTTCTCGTGAGAGAGATGGTTCGGTAGCTAACTAAACTAGAGTGTAAAAACACGCCTTGGCTTCTATTTATATTTATTTAAAGGAGGCATAAGCTTAAAATTTATCGAAATATTATGAGAAAACGTGCAATTTCAAATGTAAGTAAAAAATTAAATAAATAACTTGATTTGTGTTTATGTAAAAATCAGACATTCTTGAACCCACTCCAAGTAATATTCGAAAATTTTGTAATTGTAGCCAACTTCAGAGGATATGTGGTGTTGACAGCTGTCAATGTCAAAATTATCATCTGTAGTGTTTTCCTAGAGATTTACACTTTTCTCGTTTTGTTTAAGTAAAAAATGGGGAAAATATTCCAATTTCTTATAATCTTATATGCACAAGTAATGTTCTGTGGTGAGTGTTTGCTATGCGTAGTTGCTATGGTTGGTTATTTTGCTTTAAAAAATTTGGAGATTTAAAACAAAGTAAATGATTCGGCCGTAATCCATAGAACAATTAATTTTTTTTTATTATATAAATGTAATCTAATCTATTGGGAGCTGGACGGAATAATAATACAATGGCTCATATATGACGAACACAAACTCTACCGTAACTTTAGTATACTAGAGGAATAACTTTCTAGCCATTCCTGTTAGAAATGTTTAACAATCTTTTAGGAGATTCTACATGAGATTTCGTATCATTCTGTTTTTGTAACCTTCACCCTCGTTACATTCTTGTTGGAATAGTTTGCAATATAGTGCAGCTTTTGCATTGGCCAAGTTCATGATTACATTTGTTTAGACTGCAAAAGAATTCCAGCTTTTATCAGCACATTATACAAATTTTATGTTTTCTCTTAGGCCTTTCGATTATTATTTTTTCAGCCATGTTCCAAACTTTTAAGTGAACGCTTGTTAAAATCTAACATGACAAATTGCAGTTACTTTAAAATAATTACCAAGCAATGATTCTCTTGATCCTGCAAACTATCCACCTTGCGACATTGAAAAGTTCATAGATTTCCTGCAAATTCTTTAGTTTGCGGCTTTTAGCTACCTGCATCCTTTATTTCTTTGTGTACGTTTTGTATTGTGTAATAATTCCCTTGTTTAATTGAATTACTTAAGCTATTTACGCTTTGAAGCGAAAACGAAATTTCCTCTGAAATGATATATTTATAGGCGTAAATTCAGAGGAAAACATGAAAGCGAGAGATTTCATAGTAAATATTAGCCTTAAAGTTTCGTGCTTCGAAATTATTATATCTGATATAAAATCAGTAAAATTTCTCACATTCTATTGCCGAAAAATATCAAGAGATTTCCTCTAAATTCCTCACACCGGGCACTTCTTGCTTTTAAGCGTCATAAACTATTTCTGAGGGGCTTAAGTAAAATAATTGGGCATGAGATTTTTCGCAAATATGAGAAATATTGCAGGCAATATCGCATTTACACTTCAAAAGTAACCAAATCAACACTGAATGCAACCATTTCAAAACCATACACAACCAGGTCAAAATCACTTGCAACTTTTTCAAAAATGAAACAACTTTTTCAAATTCAATAACAACTATTTCAATTTCTGAAAGCAACTTAAACTTTCAGAGTTAGTGCTGAAGCTTACTTCTTAAAACTTTTAATACTTTAAGGCTTTAACATAGCTAAGTAACCTAACCCAACCTAACCTAATCAATTTCGAGACGTGGATCCACATCATGCCTCCTATTTTAAAATGCCAAAACATTTTTTGTAAAATAAAACAAAACTATACACAAATTTTTGTAATGACTTGTCAAGTGTAGAGAGAGTGAGAGAGAAATGATCCGCAGTAAATAAGATAACAAGGACTTATCTAATATATAATATTTATCTTATTGGTGAACAGGAAAATTGGAATGTCAACATTTTTTTTCTAAACGGCGGTCAACTTAAAGAGTTAGTTTTACTGAAGAACATTGTCAAAACGTGCTCAGTTTATAGAATACGGAGACTGCCAACATAAAGGGAGGGCCGCTTATGTTATTACGTTATTCTTGTAACATTACTCCAACTCATCCAAATCACATTGTTTTCTCATAGAAAAATACCATTTTCTAATGACCAAAATCATGGTATTATCATTTTGAAAATCATAACGGTAGTTTAAGATATTTGCGTGGCTGGGCGGTACAGAAACTTCTTTTATTTTGAACCAGCTTTTCCCCAATAGTAGCTTTTTAAAATTATAAAAACACTTTGCTCATTTCAATAACGTTGTAACTAAGAGAATTGACTTTAGCCCGGCAAACTAAAGCATCCGTTGTTGAAAAGTGTAAATTAGTTTATTTTTTTCAGTTTTCTGAAATGAGCTATTGTTACTTCAACCCAACGCGCTGCGTTAGTGCAGATTAAGAATTCTATGCGGTTTCGGTTTTGTCGCATACAATTGTCGAACCGGAATTCCTCGGCATCGTCTTGCGAAATCAAACATTGTAAAATTTAACAGTGGTAATTTTCTTTTGTAAAAGAACAGTCCAACATATCCATGCAGGTAGTTTGAAATTTTCTGGAAGTTAAAATAAGCGGGAATAATTCCTATGTACAATTTTGCCCTGAGAAAATCCTTGTGCTAAAACTTGAGAGAGGGAAAGCTGAAACGCAGAAAATTCCCCCGCTTTCTGGGCATGAAAAAGTGTCATGGAACGCGTTTGGGCAAGTTTGGGATAATGCATTGTAATACATTGTGGTCATCGAACAGATCTTATATCATACAATAGAAATTTAAAGATTATTGCCTCAAAGTTTTAATTTATAAAAAATGTTTAATCAACTTAATTGTCGGACTAATTGTTTATACACATACAAAAACCTTTATAAATTATTTCAGTTAATGCAGAGCGAACGCGAGACAAAATGTATGAACCAGTTGCCGGAGCAACTTGTTTTCGAAGACTAAACGCAACCCATCAAACTGGTTGCACTTGTAAGTACAAACAATATCATGACAAACTATAAAAATGTAATACGAAAAATATTTAGCCACATTTTCAGGATCTGTGGGTGTTCTTCACGTAATCAATAAAACAGAAGACTTTGATTTTATTTTGTACAACCCTCCGGCTCCGCCGTATGCTCCCGTCATTCCGCCACATTTATTCACCCGTGAGAATATTCTTAAATTAAAAAATAATGCCGATAAAAATGTTTCCGTAATTGTGCTTATCAATGAAACTGGACAAATGAAAAATTTCAGTCATGAACTGCAATGTCCTAATCAAAACAGCGGACTAGTATCTGTTCAATCAACATGTGATCCCCAAAAACCAGAAACAGTCTGGAATCCGTTTGGAACAGGACTTCTACACGAAGATTTTCCATTTCCAATTTACTACGTATACGATCCGGAAGAAGTTGCAAAGATCGTGAAATGTTTTAGTGATTTTAATAACTTCGATTTTGAAAACCACGCCAGGCGCTCTTTGTGCAGTATTCAGGTTAATTCTTTCATGTCAGCTGCAGTTAATTCCGAAGTATGCATGAGACGTACAGATTTCCTAAATAATTTAAGTCCTACGAAATATTGTGACCCACTCGAAGGAAGGAATATTTACGCATCTTTATTTCCAAGAAAACAAAAAATCCAGAATCGCAGAACAATTGATAAAAACGAGAAATTTATTCTTGTTTCTTCTCGAATGGATACCACCTCTATGTTTGCAGGCATTGGTTTAGGTGCAATGGATTCTTTGGTTTCATATGCAACTCTCCTTAGCACTGTACATGTTCTCACCAATCTCCTACCGGATCAGAAAGATTATAAATGGAATGTGCTTTTTGTAATTTTTGATGGTGAATCATATGACTACATTGGATCACAGCGACTTGTTTATGATATCCAGAGGTCTTCATTCCCAACAAGGAGCACATACACAGACCCCATAAGCTTTGAAAATATCAGCTACATGATTGATTTGGGGGTATTTGATGAGTTAAGTGACATAAGAGTGTATCACGCCACAGATTTCAAATTTGTACACACATTTTTAGAACGGTTGCAATTTTACAATAATATCTACGATTTTAATATCAACTTTAATTCCCATCGATCTTTGAACTTGCCACCAACATCAGCTCAATCGTTTCTTAGAGCAAATATTTCATTTCCTGCAATGATTATGTATTCTAAGCCAGAAAATAAGTTTTACCACTCTGTCTATGATGATGAAACCAACATCGGATTTGTGTATAAAAATACCTCGCTAGACTTTACTCAGCTCATGCAGCAAGACAAAACAATCGATTACTTTGAAAATGATTCAGTGCAAATGAAAATTCGGAACATTTCATCAGTTATCGCTCTCAGCCTGTACACTACAATAACCGGGACCAATTATACCGGATCTGAAATTGCCAATCCTGTATTAGCAGACGAGATCTTGTATTGCTTTTTAATATCAACTGACTGTTCGTTATTCAGAGCTGCATCGCATCCAAATAGCCTTCCCGGTTTGCCAAGGCCTCCTGACAGGTAAACCGTTGTACATAAAGTCTTGTATGGATGTGTAAATGTATAAATTTTGCTTTAAAGGTATGTCAACGTTCAAGAATCGACTCAAGAAGCGTCTGGGTGGACTTATAGGGTTATGGGCTTAATTTCATCGCGACCAGCATTAAGTTATGTTAAGGAAAACTGTTCTGTTTTACCTCTATATTGGTTTGCCGGTTTTAAGGGCAACGGAGAATGCCGCTTCACAACCCACAATGGAAGTCATGCTGCTAGTCCAGCATTTTTAGATCCAAGTATTATCTCATATTTCCTCTGATATCTTCAAGTAAATACAAATTTGATTTTTTTTTATAGACTATGATTGGAAATCGGGGAAGTACTCAACATGGACTGAGTCTAGGTGGCTTCCTTTTAGTGCAAGAATATTTTTAAAGCCTTCTAGAGTTCATGAGGCTTTAACTCTAACTATTGGGTTTGTAGTTATGGTGATATCCTTCGTTATAGTTTTCCTGATAAATAGTAAATCTGAGATTCTGTTCGATAACTGCTCGGTCTCCACGTAAGTACCTTTACTATTTTTTTTGCTTTATAGTTTTGTTTAATGAAAACTTTCTCTCAACAGAATATCGGAACCAGCTGCTTGTTAATACGTAAAGACTGCTTGTCCCTTTTAGGTAAATAAATGTAATGCATAGATAAAGACGTAAGATATTCTTAACTTATTTAAATAATCCTTCCTACTATTTCGCGGAAACAAAATAAACTAATTCCATGAGATTAAAATAATTATAAATGAACGTAATTTGTCTGTAAGGAAAGTGCGTGATTTTGAATTTATAATTCATGTGTGTGGACTGTGTTGGAACACATCTTTTATAGGCCGGAGAATATATTCTTTAAGAGCGCTAGCTACTACTACTTACTAAGCTATTTGTAACATATTTTTAAAATTATAAACTTGGTAAATTTCGAAGGTTTGTTTTTATTCTAGTTTTAGTTCTTATGTAACACAGAGCAGTGCAGACATCCATTTATTTCCACGAATAAAAACATAAAATATATAATCAGCCTTAGACTGATTACTTGATACTCTATATGATGTAAATATAATTCATCTCATAAAACTCTATTGTACAAAATTTTAGAGTGGTAGGAGGCTTCCTTTTCGAATTATGTCCAATAATCTGGAAATTCAATATGGCAGCCCGACCAAGGAGTGGGAGAACATGGCTTATTTTTGTTTTTCTGACTTTGAATGCGCCGATCCACTTGCCTAGCACAGACACTACAACGAGTAGTCACAAATTTTCTATTACTTTGAATAATTTCACACGGAAATTATTACAAATCAGATGAGGGAGAATTATTAGTTCAAAAACCTCATGAAAATTGATCATATCAATTATTTTTGCTTTGAATGCAATTCAACACAAAATGGAGTCACTTGGTGGACACAAACACTTAAATTGGATTAAATTTTGAAGTGAAACTCACTTCGAAAAACACTTGATTGGTACACTGACGATGATCAAGTTGACTTGCTGTGATCGAAACACTTTCTTTTCACCTAGAAAGAAATTTTCTATTCACGTGGACATTTTTCAAGTGTTTTTTGAAGTGAGTTTCACTTCAAAATTTAATTCAATTTAGTGGAAACATTTGTTTGCAAACAGTGAAATATTTTAAATTTTTATTTGTCATGCTTTTGAAATTCTTGTGGGGCCCGGCCTTGGTGGCCCCATTAGACGGGCCGCCCCGGAAACTAGTACTTCTTCTCAATAAAGTACTCGCTAAGATCGGACGTGCTGTTTTGCTCCTCGTGTTACCCCAGGTTATTTTAAAAAAATTTAAGAAGAGCTTACAGCATGAGTTTTTCTTTTAGAAAATAGATGCATGGAAATTGAGTAGAGTCCTAATTATATTCTAAATTTAATAAAGCTTTTCTAAAAAATACGTGTAAAAACAACTTTACGAGCATAACCTAACTTCGATAAACATCAATTCGATGAGTCCTACTGAAAACTTATTAATAATTAAGAGTTTTTATTTTAATTCTAAAATCATATATTGTCAAAGTAAGATTGCATTACAAGTTATTGTTATTACCACTATTTAGACAAATTAAATATATATCTTTAGCAAGTAAATTCAAGCGATAACGAGAAGAAATGCAATCAACAGCTTAAAACATGTTACCTAGGGCAGTCATAATCTGTTTCTATGCAAAGCCACAAATGCGCGCGATCAGTTGGTATTATAGCCTTATTATGATTCAAAAATACTTTTGACCTACAACAACCAATCAAAATTCAGTGTTTTTTACGTTTCAGACGTTCTTATCCTCCTTAAGTATTTGAACACTTTAATGCTTTTTTGTCTTCTCTTGGCATTTTGCGCAAAGACTGAATGTTATGGGTATTGCTTTTAGATTTATTAATTTAAGACAGTTTATTTATTTAAACGATTCGCTTACAAAAATCAAAAGGCCTTTTATAGCTCAGTCTAAATATAGATTCTTTTGAAGTGAAGTATCTATTTTAAGATACGTGTGTTTAAAAAGTGTTCGTTTTTTCTTCGGGTGAACATATTTTCGAATTCTTTCAGGTGATAAATTTAGAGAGTTCTTAAAACATGAAAACTATTGCAATAAGTGATCTTGAAATTCATTCTCTATTAAGCGTTAAGTTGTTATATGTCCTTGCTTCAACAATTTTATCTGCGATATCATCCAAGTTGGTGTAATATTTTTTCCTCTCCATGATATCATAAATAATTAATTGGGATCATTTAAAATAAAATTGGTGGGAGAATTTACCGCTGCTTATTGCTGAAATATTGATTGCCTGTTGACATGTTGAATGGCTTGCGTGACATGTTTTTCAACATGTGTCTGAGGAGTACTCAAAATCGCTCAAAACAGTAAACATCTACGCAAGATCAAGCTCAAGGTTGAGTGCTTTGGGATGCCACTGCTTGCCGGAATGAGGACGGAAATAGATAAAAAATCGTGATTATGATATCATGACATGAACACAAAAGAGCGTGGCAACAATTTTGAATTAAAAAAGTCAGAAGATAGATATTTTGATTTGCGTAAGCCAGAAATACACGTGCTTCAAGAAGCGCTAATGAGTTAAGTTGGAAATTGTTTGATAATATCTAAATATGCGCGGAAGAGTTATCAAATTAGTTTCTAATTGAGGTATTTAGTTAGAACACAGTATTTTTTTTTGGCGGAGGGGGGGAATGCGTTACGCACCCTAGGGGGACTAGCACTCCGTGTGCCCGACTCCCCACGATCCGGGTCTACCGTCTATCGTTTCACTGAGATGCTTAAAATAGGTACCAAAAGAATACTTCACACTCAGTAAAACACATTCAAATCCTGTCTTTTAAAATCATATTGTTCTTTGTTTACTATTTTCCTGTTATTTTAAAAAAAGGAAAGTAAAATTAAAATTATTTTGAAAAACTCTCTTCTTTTATACTAACTTTATTTTATGATTTAAAAAGAGTAAATCAAGAAGAGAAGAGGTAAGGATGCGAATATTCACACCTAGGTAGAATCTTTAAATATGGCTGTAGATTTAGGACATAGGCCATCAATCACAAACTCTTAGGTACATGTAAAAAAAGTATACTCTACGTGTCGCAAGAAGTGATTACTTTTATGGGCTTAAGAATGCTCAATGATGTTATAGCATAGTCTTGAAGAAAAAAGAGGGGAAAAGGCAAAAAAAAAACGAATTCTATGTTTGTGATGTTATGGGACTTGTGTTATGAATAAGTAATATCAAGATCGCAAAAGTGGTCCTTTAGTGAAATCTGAGAATTCCAGGATATAAGGAAGGCCATAAAACATTGCGCTTTTTTCTAAGCTTTATTGTAAAACTTTGCCTGCAAGACTAGTATAAAAGCTAGCTTCTCTTGGCATTGTCAAGCTGCATTCAAAATGCAGAAATAATATATACAACATTAGTTAACACAAATAAATATTCTACCTCCAACAACCTGCTTCTAAATTCAGTGCAAGATGCTGTGGTGATTGGTACTCTGTTTATTCAATTCGCCAGAAATACTTTTGCATTCGTGATCCTGAGAGTTTTTCCTGGATTCCTTAAGTTTTCCTTAAAATTATAGACAATTATCATTAAAGATGAATAAACAGTGAGCTAAAAAAATAAAGTTAATAATAAAAAAAAAACCTTTTTTTGGAAGGTCTATGGATATCAAGATAAAAAACTCCACAGATTTTGCAAAATTATTGGAACTGCATTTTTGAAATACTTTTACAAAAGTTTACCGCCTTTTTGGGGCTTTGTTGGTTAGGAAGTGTGATACAGTTTGTTTTTATTACTAAAAACGTTTTGCTAATTTTATTTTTCCGTAACTTTCCAAAAAGTACAGTTGACTATACACACTCTTGCGTGATATATTTGTATTATTACTTCAATAGATTAATGTTTGTTTTCCCCAGCCTTCGTTTTACGATAGAAATTTAACCAACTAAAAGATATTTTTGCTATGCCGAATTTACTGTCAATATTTCATTTTTTTTCAAAGTTCCATTTCTTCTTACTGGAAGGATTAGGGTCAGCATGTATCAATTAGAAGCCTTGAGAGGCAACGTGAAATGTGATATAATGTGTCTACCCTATCTACGGCTTTAATATTAATGATATACTTGTAAATTATTATTGTATTAAAATTCTACATCTATCTTTACTCAATTTTCCTTTATTCGAACAGTTTCTTAGAAATACGTGCACATGCTTCTCTGACGACAATGACCATAATGACCCGTAAAGTAGGAAAATAAATTTATAAATAACTAACATTAGAACGTAATCTAAAAACAGCATTGTGTCTAAAGATATGTTTTTAATAAACTTCCAGTTGTCATTGATAATCCCCCATAAAGCCATTTATCTCGTAGATTTTTTGATGAAATTGCTTAAATTTTTATTCCACTGCCATCTGAATTTTCGACGCTCGCCCATGAGCAATAATAAATTTTGAATAAAATGTTTGAATTTTTATTAACGTGGACAGTTTTATATAATGCGCCGATTCATGTGGTATACAAATACTGTGAGATATGATTAAATGCAGAGTTTACAACTGTAGTTGGACAAAATTTGCGGTGAGAATTTTTTATGCATGTGTTCGGAGCTGTTTATGATGTTATATTTAATGCAGGCATCTGTAATAAATTTTAAAGAGAAATGTTTAGATCTTCTTAAATACTCATGACAACATTTTAAATGATTAAAAACCCAACACCTTTATAAAATGAATCCTACAGTATTAAAATGATTGTGAAGCTTTTTGACTTTTAAATTTTTTAATGCGACATCTTTACAAAACTGTCGCGTAAATATTTAAAATTATACTAATAGCGTCAATGCTTATGAAGGATGGTTATAGGGCCGTATACTATACAGCCGACCTTTTGAAAATCAATTCAGTAATTTGATGCAAGGCGCCATCCGATTGGTAGTTAATCGAACCCTCAGAAAACGGGATTTTGGAGGAAAACGCAAATAAGGACTACATGGTTTTATCAACCTACCGCAGGGCATTGAGTAAGAACTGAGCATCTGTAAGATTTTGGGGATAGCGTACTGACTTTGCCCTCAATATCCCACGCATAGAAATCCATGTCAAAAAAGTGCCAGCATCAGAGGCTCTCGTGTCTGTCCGCCCCACAAGTTCATTATTGAGATGTTACGTTACGAGTCGTAGCTCTTTGTCCTGATATACTCAAGGATCACCTGACTTCAAATTCCACTGAGAGAGGGTTGAAAACTTCATTTGGTACTTCATCCATTGGTGCATCTAATCCTTTGTACGGATGATTCAAAAGCTGTGTATGGCGTTGGAGATGACTTCTCCTGTGAGGATTTGGGAATGCAAATACCTCTGCACCCTTGCCCAGCATCAGTACGAAACTAACCAAACAGTTCATCCCATTGCAGGTCTTTGGTTGCAGCGGAAAAGATGTTCGACGTCTGGTTCGGATACACAAGACTTAATGCAGGGGTTTGAATGTTTTTGTAATTGGGCGGATAACTGTAGATTACTCCGCTTGTTATAAGTTATCCTAGCAATCATTCCCAAATCCACCAGCAGATGAGCACAACATCTAGCCAGACCGAGTCGTTCCGGTGGTCCAAAACGACATCCCAGAGCGACTATGTTATCACCGTGCTAAATGGTGTGTGTGGCGACCGACTCAATACGAAAGCGTTCTCCAACCGACGACTGGTACTCAGTCTTCGGAACCAGTACCGTGCCGGATTTCCCTTGTAGCCCAGAAGGCGTATTTCTCAGCGAGGAGCCGACAACCATTTACACCTATCTCCCCATAAGCATTCACACATTTCAAATAGAAATGTGTCGAGATTAGGCTTTCACACCGGCATGCGAGCCATATAATTGTTAGCAAGGTTAAACCCAATACGAGAACAAACCCAAATCTGGTATATTAATGCTAACGATTGTACAAGTAACCGCACGTCCATGCTTACCGTAGTTAGTTCTAGAAAAGTTAATATGTATGTAAAAGAGGGTCATCTCTCACTCCTCAAATATTAGCCCTAAAGGATACCCTGCCCCGGAGCTCCGAAGTGGCAATGTTGGAGTTCTATATCCTATCTATTTATGGTAGTAAGAAAGTGGACGAGCTGACACGGAAGATAGTAGTTTCGAATTGTCCCTCTCCCACGGGAATGATCTCTCTCATAAAATTATCTCCAAATATTTATACTTGGGAATATCACGGAGTGGGAGAATAATCAGCATCATCAGTTATGAAGCGTGACTCTGATTGGGAGAAGGACCAGGGAGTTTTGGAGCTCTTAATGCTATCTATAGAAATGCTGATCTCTATCTTGATGATGTTGATGACACAGTTCTTGTGTTGCTGACCACCACTCTCGGCATAAGATACTTGGAACACTACCTCCTTGATGAATTGCACGAGGCAAACAAAAGGGCGTGAATAAAGACGAAATTTCTATGTGTTCCTAACATTTGACCCTCGGGTATCCGGTCATAACTTTCCAAGGCAAATACTTGATATATTCATAGATTTTGTTATTGATAACATATTGACAATGTTCCAATAACATTTCTACCACTCTCTTATAAAAATATTGGTCCTTAGATGTTAATTCAACTTCACCGGTGTTTACATTTTCTTACTCTGGAAATCTGATGGAATTAAGTCAAGCAGATTCGCTTAATTCGTGCGGTATACCCATGTGTTGAACTTTGTCGTAAATCCCAAATTCTATACCTGTAATTTTTGTAAATGGCACAGATATTCCGCAATGCTTCAGTCACGTTCCAAAAATTCTTCACCAAGAATAACAGAGAAAGAATTTTTGTAAATCGAATTTTTGTAAAAAAATAAAATAAATATAAACATAGGAATCTACTTATTGCAATAATACTTGAAAATCTTTAGTAAAAAAAATCACACAACACTTAAGTGTTGGTATTATTAAAATCCTTTTATTAAATTATCACATCTCAATAAATTAGTCATAAAAGATAAAAACTTCAAGTCTTGTATGTTTACAATTTTTCGTGTTAAAATTATCATAAATTCCGACAAAATGTGAGATGCGCCAAGAAAAAATACATATGTATCTAAAAGCGAGATGAATTCAAGAGATCTCGTTCAAGATCATCTTTTTCTTTGAACCCAAATAGATGAAGGAAACATGTAACAAAAACACTTGAAAATAGATAGCAATAAAGCAGATTTTTATAGCATTATTAGTAGTTATCACGTAAGAAAGCGGCTTAATTTAGGAAGGATTTCTTTTCGTCTGCCGGTACCAAATCGTAACAAATAAAAAATCAACGCGAGAGCAAGTGGTGATTGCGTTTTATTTTTACTTCACACGCAGTGAAAAAATCTCTGTGGGAATATTTTTAGAGTCCAGAAATCGTGATATATTTGAGAATTGTTCCTGAAAATGATTAATTGCAGTCGTCTTTCTACTTTTACGATTTTATCAACAGACGGTTAATAAAATCCAAATTATACGACCAAGGAGAAATTGTGGAGTTAATCAGCTCCTTCATTGGCTTATAAAAATCAAAAAGAAATTTGTTAAAGTGGTAGATAGGTATAAAAGTGGATTTCATGAGGTTTTTGAGTGACAACTGACTTTATGTCGTCATGTTAATAGGATAGTAAAATTTGCAATAAAATTAGACCAAGCAAATTTTTACATTTGTTCCTGCATAAATAAATGCCTTGTTTATTGTTGAATTGAAGGACACCTGAGTAATTGACTTTTTAGTATTTTTTAAAAACATGTTTGCTTATCGAATTTTTTCAAAGATTGCGTGACATTCCAAACTAATAACCATTTACGAATTTCAGTATTTTCCTCAATTCCTCAAATATTAAAATGCACACTAGCAACAAATTGTTGACTTTCAAAAGTTAAGATGGAACGCGGATACAGTCGTTATAGTCGAAATCTGTGTCTTAAATGTTTACATTAGACTATAATAGGAATCCTCCGTCTAGTCTATCAACCTGCTATATGTTGTTTTGTAATAATTTGGCATACTTTTAGTAGTTCTTGAAGGTTATCTATATAAGCGACTTGTAAATTTTCTGACAAAAACATTGCCGTTCATTGGAAGTCCTTCCAAAACGTTTGAACGCGTTATAAGAAAATCACGAAGCCATTACTTCTTCTTTTTTTGCTTCTAACCGAAATTATAGTGCTTGCAGTGGAACTAACTGTAGAATATATGCGCTCTTGTACAAAAAGCGGCTGTCTCAGCGTACCTTTAGGAGTACAAAAAAAGAAGCAAAAATAAGAGAGAACAACTCGAAAAACCAAGAGAGGAATGTGGAAGGGATGAATGAAGGACATTTCGTAGCAAAAAATGTATGGTCCATACAAAAACTTCTTTGCAGCTGCAAAAGTTTAACCAAAAACTTCCAGACACGATTTAGCATAAATTGAAATCAGAATGGGGTACTCATTGTTAATCACAAAAAACCACAAGTGACTACGTGCTAATTTAATTAACAAGAGATTTTTTGACAAGTAGATTTTGGAAAATCACGCAAACTCAATAATGTAGAGAAAGAAATGGAAGAAAAAAAGTAAAAATAAAAAAATAAATAAAAATAAATAAAAGTGGACATCCCAATACCTCCACAACACGGTCAGAAATGCGGTGAATTCAAAATTGTATAAAAAGGCTGATAAATGTAAGAACTCGTATAACATTCCGTGAGAACTATTAGAAAAAGAATGAAACAGCTTTTTAGGACACTCCATACCCACTTAAACTTTGAGTGCGGAACGAAGTGATTATTCCCCATGACTGAAGCAAATCTGTCCCTATCAATAAAATTTACTACCAGAGAAATATTCTTGCTCAGTACTGCATACAAAATCCTCTCTTATATCATCGCTGAATGGCTTCAGATTATATGCGAAACAAATTCTGGAGAGAAACAAATGTGAACTTTACCATATGACCGTTAAAGGACACGCAGTAATGAGCCGTACAGAAAATATCATCTCGAATAAATCACAGAAAAGAAACAGTTCAGCCAAGATGATAGCATTTCAGACCAACCCTAGACCTTGTTCTATAAAAATACAAGCTCTTGTCGTCGAGTTATAATTAAGCGCAGTAGGTTCTTAAATATGCCACTATTTTGGATCTGAGATAACTAGTGTAATGTAAGGTAATCGTCGCGTCGTTCGTGGGATATCGAAATATACGGCTGCCTCCGAATTCTAAACTAACTATCTGAGCGTTTCTCTCTCCATCCTTAGAACTTTACTTCTGGTCAGTTCGTATGACAGGCTTAATTCCTTTCTTAGCCTATCGGTAGGTGGTTACATTTTCCTACCGGTTTTGGTATTCTTTTATGATTATGACCCATTTCTCGATTAGATCTTTCACTATGCCTCCCCTGACGGCGCCATACGGTTTTAGATTTTGGGACTCAATAGCCTCGTCCTGTTTTGCTAAGGTGTGTCCTTTAAACCCTTTAACCCAATATACACTATATGTGTATATATTACAGCAACAACATGTTAACCCCTCTAACCCAATATAGTGTTACAACACACCCAAGTTTAACTCCGACGAAGAAATCCATGAGGCGGTTAGGCAGAATTTTGAAGATAAATCTTCAGACTACTATTTTAATAGCATCAAAGCATTTATTAAAAGATGTGAAAAATGTGTTCAAATAAAGGAAGAATATATCGAAAAATAACCACTGTCTTTTTCCTCTCCCACCCCTCCTTCTACCTTAGGTCACGAATACTTGGAGCGCATTACTTTTGTAGCTAAAGTGTAACGCAGCTCATCTAGCACAGCACAGTTCTGGATGGCTATGATTTTAAATCAATGACTAAAAAGCAACGCCAACTTGGCCAATTTAGCCGCTTTTCGGAAACTTCTTTATTGGTTTTCTGGCATTTTGCAATGTTTTTTCAAAATTTTCAGCAAAGTTTAATTTAGTGATAGGTATGTAAAGGTAAGCTTAGTTGAGGATTTTTAAAAACATATACCAGCAGATGAGGAAAGCAATAAAAGAGATTCCGAAAATCGGCTAAATTGAAGCCGTAATTAGCTAAAGAAGTGCACGATTTATAAAATTTCAGAGTGTTTCGATTTGACGGCAAAGCAAATCTTCTCAACTAGCACTTTGTGTTTCTATCTTCAAAAAAATATATTTATAAATAAAAAATCACATTAATTATTGACTTATGTATTATTAAGTCAGATAATGTAAAAGACTATAGATAAAAAATTTCAGTCACTAATAGTTTGATTCTGACCAGAAAAGTATTCAAATTATGTCTCAACTCATGTAATTATTTTCTAAGCAATTTTTCATGAGCTTAACAAGTTTTTTCATACCAAGTCGTGAAATATTATGTCAACAATTCATAGATATCATTCATAATTGGACCCGACACATATAATGTCACTGAATATCTTAGCAATTAGTCAATGTCCCAACTGAGAAATGGAACAATTTTTCCGATTGGATCTGTTTTTAAATAAAAAATTTCTTACTAGTGGTAAAAGTGAGGGGCAATTTACATCCGACGTATTGAAAAATGCGTTGACAACAATACCCTGACTTTCATGCCAAAAGAGTAAAAATATAAATAACACTGAAAATATTTTACAAAAGAAAATATATTTTGAGAAAATCAGGTTAATAGAAGAATATACTTATGACTAAATTTGGCACGGCAAAAATGTGAAGGATTGCTTAAATTTCATATAATTCTTATAGATTTGAAACTTTAGATTTAAAATAAACTCATGTCCCACTCACGCCTAGTGGTCCTAGTGGGCACGGGTTCGATTTCGCGGCATAGGCTGCGGTGATTTATCTAGGTACCAGTGGTTGAGGCAATTCCACTGGCGTAATTTGTACTTGCGAAGCCACTGGGATGTTCCACAGTACAAATTCCATGCCACAAATGCGGCTCACATGTAACATTTGTCAGGTTAAAATTTCACAATCTCCTCTCCAATTCTCTCTCAACTATTGATAAGTGCACAACCTGATCAAGTTTACGAAAAAGGATACGGTGACTAACACTATCGAAGGCCTTAGAGAAGTCTAGTAAAACCAATGCACTGAGTTAATTTCTATCTAACGCAGTCCTAATATCAGTTGAGATCCTCAGGAAAGCAGTTTCACAGCTATGGAAAGCGCGAAAACCATGATGCCATTAAATCTATCTGTAAATGGGCTTCTCTAAAACCTTAGACAAAAAAGAAAGCATGCTGGCCTAAAATCCACAGAAGAGACAGGGGATGGCTTCTGGAAAACATGAGGACATGAGGCAAGTGTTCATTATATGTAGAATAAATTTGATAATTAAGGGGAGAAGGATTTTAATAAATTTAGGGCAAAGACCATCAGGTCCAGTGCCATTTGACTTAATAGAGTAAATAGCAGAGATTAAGTCACCATAATCAACCCTTCGAAAAGAGAGCGAGTTTATCATTCTACTAGATGACG